>SZWC01025953.1:2154-33616 GCA_023375785.1 Penium margaritaceum
CTTCTCGCAGTTCGCTGGAGCCTCCTCTCTCAGGCGACGCGCTCAGCTCCATCGGCAGGCCTCCTCGGCGGTCGTGCTGCCGGCGGTCATTGACACCGCATTTGCTGCTTGCATGCGTTCCAGCGCATTCCATTGCGTCTGCATCGTCATGCACTGCCTAGGGTCCCAGTTGCATGTTGCATGGCCCTGTGTGGCAGCATAAACCGTTGTGGGCATTATCTGGGTTTAGGCTGCCATAACTCCTCGCTACTATTTTTCTAGCAGATTCTGACCGCACGGCTGCGTTCGCAGCGGCGGTATTATGGTATGGTCCAGTTTTCAGGCAAAACGGACGACGCCCGGGTTTTGGGCTGTCGGCTGTCTGGCAGGCCTCACCGAGAAAACCTGCCAGCCTGAACTGAGCTATTTTCTGATTGGCTGTTGAACTGAGTAACAAGCTCTACAGAGCTGGAGGGGGCCTAGAACTTGGAGGGGTCTCCCATTGTTGTTCATTCTTCATTCCTATTCAGTCACTTACAGTTTTCAGCTGCTTTCTGGCGCTAACACTGGCGCGCGCGTTTCTGAGTAACAAATCCAGAGCTTCCAGACTTAGACTCTAGAGCAGCAGACTGAGGGGGCAGCTGACTTAAGCAACGAGCGTGGAAGCCCGCACGCTGCATCAACAACGCTGCTGCCCCAACGTGCTGCCTAGGCTATTCCATTTGAATGTCCACCCAGGACTCAGATTTGGTAGTGGTTTGAGCAGTCCTAGTGGCCTCCTGAAACGTTTTTTTTTTGTTGCAGACATGAGCTACGTAATTTTCCAAGTGCCGTAAAGTTGGTCTGCATCTTGTCCAACCATTAATACTTCACCAGTTGCTTGAGGAGATCGTTAGAACTTGGTCTTGTTATACTTGCTAGAATCCTCCTTACCATTTGCAAACACCCTTGGAAAGTACAGGTATTGTTCGGTAAGCAATGTGTTGATTTCGGCCATCAAGTATGGCCTCTGTCTACGGCATCCACCGGATTCAATTTCCCAAGTCGATACTTAATGTTTTCGTCGATTTTGGACTCCATGAAACCCACCCATTGCATTTTCCGACGACTCTCATTTGGCTGAGTCTTCAAATATTGACTTGCATGGTGGTCGGTGCAAACAATGCATCATCGACATTACGGATAACACCACCACGTTTTGAATATGTGTGCAACAGCGAGCACTTATTTTGCACACGGTGTGTAGTCAATTTCCAGCTCGCGTAGTTTTATGACATGTACACAACCAGTTGTTCTCCACCACCGTCGTCTTGGAGGAGAGTGGCTCCAATTCCTTAATCAGATGTGTCCGTGGCCATAACATAGTCCTCTGTTAGATCCATCAATCGTAGAATTGGAGCCAAATTTAGAGCATGTATCAAATAGTTCAACACCTGTTTTTTGCTGTCCCCCCACTCGGAATTTTTACAAGTGAGATAAAAGAGAAGAGATGACACCCAAACATGGTCCTATATGAATCAGAGGTAGAATCCAAAAAACACAAGCACATCCCAAACATTGGTCTGTATTGACCAGTCAGTGACCCCATCCATCCTTTTTAGGGTCCATGGTGATCCATCTGTTACTAACGATGTGGCTTCAAAACTCGATCGAACAGCGACCAAAGTCATACGTTTTGTAAAATTTCTATCTTCATAAAATCCCCAAAACGTGTTATAGACATCCTTTATGCTCCTCCGAGGCGTGGCTATACACCAAGATGTTGTTGGGATATACAACGATGAAGTCATCGAGGTACGGCAAAAAATGTTGTTCATCACCATCACAAATGTTTCCATCATATCATGAGCTCAAAGTGCTCATATCCAGTGCAATACATCGTCTTCTCAGTGTCCTTTTTGGATGCGCAAATCTGATGATAGTCATTGTGTAGGTCGGTTTTGGTGGAAAATATGGCCCTTTGGAGTTTTTTGAAGAGTTCATTTGCTCTCGGAAGGGGGTAGCTCTTCTCGATGGTGATGTCGTTTAACGCACAGTAGTCCACACATATCTACATGTCACTGGTTTTTGATCTCACAAGAAGCACATGTTTCACCTGGGGTGAAGTTGATGGCTAAATGAACTCCTGGCCATGCATCTTGTCCGACTTCACTTTGATTTTGGTCAGCTCGTGGTCACTCGTCCAATGGGTCCCTTTCACTGTCGGTCACCTACCCGGACTCAAGTCAATCGGGTGGTTAAAGTTTCCATGCGGAGGTAATTCTTGGAGCAGTTCGTCGCGGAAAACCAATCCAAACTCCTCAACGAGTTCTTCGGACGAGCTAAATTGTCAAGTGTCGAAGCCAATGTGGTCGTTGAAACATCGATATGGTTCACAAGTGTGGCTAGTCCACACCACGTGGACTGGCCACGCAACACCTGACAAGTTCGATATGTGGTTGGAACATTGATATGGTGCACATGCGTGGCTAGTCCACGTGGCATGGACTAGCTAGGATTGTGCACCGTATCAATGTTTTGACAACCCGTATTGATTTTGTGATGGTGCTGGACTTTTATAAAGCCACGCCTTGATGTTTTTAAACTCTTGGACTGCTTAGCAATATTTCTCATGGAGACTTCTCACGATGCAAAGTTGCACGCGTCTCTCAGCTCGAGCACCCAAGACCCAACATATGCCTCATTATGATCTTGCTATTATACATATGAACTTGACTGATTTTACTCTTGTTATCAAAGTACACCTACTGTTCCGTATAAACCATCCAAGTATCCCAATTCCTTTAATCGTATGTTGCTCCGTACCTCATCCTTGTGAAATATTATGTCCTAAATTTAAATGAGTCCCTAAATATTACGAGGAGCCATTTCTGTTCATATAGTTATGACCCACTACGCGTCGACCTCCGGATTTCTACGCCCATTAGCCAAGCGTGTTTTGGCCACCTGCCTCAACCTCCAGTGTCTTGCTTCCAAGGTTCTGAAACGTTTTACCACTTCCTAGAAGGGTCGACCGGAGTATCATGAATAGTATTGATGCTCCGATACTATTTGGTGAACTTCTTGATGGTACTATACCCTTATACAACCGCGTCTTGATATCATAGAAACTCCTTGACTTCTTGAGAGAGTTCCCCAAAGCAACCATTCACGATGTGACGTCACACGCATCACACAACTCTAACACCCAATTCCCAACATATGCATCGACATTTCTTGCCATTAAATGTATGCGCTTGACTGTGTCAACACTTGTCACCAATCCTAGTACAAAATAAAGCTCTGATGGGACAACCCCTAAGTGTTAAAATTCCTTTGATCATCTTCCCCCCCGAGACTCATCCCTGCGAACCATCCATGTTTTGCTCGGCATAACACTTGATAACAGAGCCTTGTGGCGTTGGAGGATAAGCAGTTGTATAAAGGATAATGGGACAACCTCAAATGAGTCTTTAGCGCATCTGCACTGTTCAGAAGTTTACAGACCTTACAGTGATAATGGTAAATGGAGCTAGCGTATCCAACAACAAGCTGCAATAACTGGTGAAGACTTTGGTGAAGAAGGATCAGTAGTACACAATCAGCAATGCTCTCCATATGAACCCGACATCCCAACGACAACTTTTGTGGCTAGTGGCGCAACATCGACGATTTCGATGGCCAATCCAGTGAAGGTCCCCTCTAGAGGCGAATCCTTTGCCTCTTCCCATATATGTGGGATTGAAACCTGGCACGATAGGAGGCATCAATTAGCATTCTTGCATCAATGTACCTCAAATCAAGACTCAAGATCCTCAACACCCAACTGCTCCAACAACTGAACACATCGATGGAGGAGCTATAGAATTCATGCACGCAGGTTGCAATACTCACCGAGGGAAATCTTTAACTCTCGAGCTTCTTCCAATTCGACCAGCCCTTCCTGAGTCGTTCAATCCTTCAAACTGAAAAGGACCTATAGTCATGATGTGGCTGAAAAATTCGGGGGTGTAATTTACCGCTATTGGGGTAAAGAACAATAAGACGTTAATCGACCTTACGGCCTCGCTTTTGTGTGGCACTGGTTCAACTTTATTGTCCAATCTAAATACCGTCCAACATCAGCAGGGGATCCACGGAGCTAGATAAGCGACACAAGAAACCCCTCTTAAGTTGTTGTTCATATGTATCTCACCTCTCAGACAAATCAATTCAACATTGCAAGAATCTGACTCCACCGGAAAACTGGATAGGCTTCCCGTGTGCCACACCCACATACTTTGGAAAAACGAACAATAAATTTGATGTACGGTACAATCTTCAACGACTATGTCAGCAGTATAGTGTGGCAGAGTACTCCGGGTATTTCCACGAAATCGTCACTGTTAGTGACCTCAACCAAGACAAACTATATTTCTACATCAACAATGGCCTTATAAATGACCAGTGGGCCATCACAATATTTGGCATCCAATATGACACCCGCAAATGATCGCAACAGCCAGTTGCATTCACGACATCGACTACGTGGCTTAGATGGAGGAATCCAATGCCTGACAATCCCAAGGCCACAACTCATATTGTGGCGGTGGGATTTTGTAGTCGACGGAAACCCCGTCTCCGATGGAGATTGATGTTGTCGATCAACACGATCCACAATTGTGATAGACTTGCAAAAAATAGGACACATCTCTCATGGTTGTTGGAAATGCAATAATAGACCAAAAGGGAGGGAGTCACAGAGTGACTCGTGAAATGGCAAAGCGGAGGAGTAGACGATGGAACTCCTCTCTAGCATGAAAAATCTGTGTCGAGTGATTGCCCATCTGAGCGGCGGAAATAGCTAGAGATGAGGGTCCAAAAGATCGTAAAGTTCGATGAGGCATATGAGGATGACCAACCGGTGATATTGCTACGCGTACAACTGACAGCTTGTGAAAGTCACAAAATGATGCCAACACTACTCGATGGAGGATCTTCATACAATGTTATAAGCAACTACATTAAACCAAGGATGTTTTGACGAAAACCCGTCAACGGACCACTACAGATTCGTCGACTTTGCGGTCATATCTGGCTGCAATTCGTACATCTGCACAATGTTATGACGTCGAGAACACATCCAATGAGTGACCGTAATGTCATCCTTGGATAAGATTTCCTTTATCGACACAATTTTTGGGGAGACTAGAGCAGAAAGCAGTCTATGTTGGCATTGATGCTAGGACAAACACCTATCTCTACTTGGGCGACCTACAATGACAGCCACGGAAGGTAGCACACGTTAAATGATAGAGGAACTTGGAAAAATCAGAAAATAACAACCAACATCGCTGATGTGGTAAAGAAAATACCCAACACAGAGCACAACTGCGGCTAGTCCAAGTGGAAGCTACGAGGGCGGAAGAATCATATTAGTGGATGCAACCACGTCGGCCTGGATGCATGACAAGTTCAAAGTCATTCCGAATAATCTTACACCACTTGTCAAGGAGTTCAAATGGGTTTCCCCCAATGAACTGCCTAAAGATTTACCTTTGCAATGAAGCATCGACCACTAGATTTTTGTGATGCCGAGAACCAGACCGACGATGAAAATGACCTATTGGATGAGCGACCACGACTTGACCGAACCAAACAAGAAGCTGGACGATATACTCGGTCAAGGGTTTTTCATGCCATACATGCTACCTTATGTGTCATCTGTAATCTTTTGTGGGAACAAATCTTGTGAGATACGAATGTGCATGGGCTACCAATCACTAAACGGCACCACTGTCAAGAACCATTGCCCCCTTCTGTTGGTAAACTAACCTTCTTATCAACTCCACGGGCTAGGAAATTCCACCAAGATCGTCCTACTAAACGACAATCATCAGACCTGCGTATCTGATAAGACTAGACTATCCACGAGACATATATAAATCTTCACTTCCAAATTATCAAAAGACCCCTGACTGTTTGCTGGAGTTTCTCCAAGCGACCACTCAGGACACAGCGTCGCACGCGACGCATGCCTCGAGCACCCAAGACCCCACATATGCCTCGTTTTGATTCTCCCTTTTACTATATACGTGCAACTTGTTTCACACTACTAACTGAATTAGACTCAATAAATACAAGTTATTCCGCCATCCCAATTCCTGTAATAATCTTTTGCTCCCCACCACATGCGTATGAACCATCCATGTTCCGCTGAGGGTAACGCACTTGGCTTAAATATGGAACACGCTTGTGTTCAGCCTAATCGTAAGGCATGTTTTCGATGTGGGCATGCTGCTGTTTTGTACGTGTTGCGTGAAGTGGTGCGTGCCATATTTCGCAAAGGGTAGACTGCCACTCGGCTGCAGAACAACAATGCCGCGACCCCGACTATTTCACAAGGGTGGCGGGACTATGTGCCATGGTTATGATATTGCATTGCGGTGATATATGACACATGTGTACCTGTTACGGTGTGTAACAAACATCGGCTTGCATACTTTGCTTGCAGTTGGATGACATTGCATAGTGTATTGGCGGCTTACGATGATTAACTGTAGTTTATGTAGGCATAGGTCGTCGTGAGAGCTCGGCCCATGACTAAGGATGTTCGGGCATGCATTGCATTGGGGATTACGCATTCCCAATGGCAAACACATCCTTGTATATTTAGGGTTTCTGGATGGCACGGGGATCATCACCCCGTCCACGGTCCATACCGTGGACGGGGTTGCTGTCCTAAAATTTTACGGGTAGACCAGATGCGTTCACAAGACATGGAAAAAAGTTCAACCTTCATCATGCATTGGCACATTCATCGAGCATGCTTTTGGATTGTTAATGGGACACTTGTAGATACTTGTCGCTATTCCAGTATATGACGTGCTATTCCAAGGAAAAACGACAATGACATGTTCACTTTGCACAACCTCATCTATGCAATGCAACCGTTCAACTCCATGGCTCACGTTTCACAAGAAACATGACACATGGACATTGAACCACATGTTGGTATTCACGTGGCATGTAGCCAACGTGGTGATGCAAGGATGTGAGACATGAGTGATTCCATTGCCCATGAGATCTGGTCAGATTCTCAGTCATGGATGGTGGATGATCGGAATGTTGGGAATAGATGGGATATGCCACCTGCTTTGTTTGACGTGTTTCATTCCTTGCATGTTACTGCAAACCTACTCTGACTTAGAATCCCCTTTTTGGGGATATATCTATGTTTATTGCGATTGTGTGTAGGATTCCCCATGAGCGACTCGCTCATGGGGGTGACGGGGTGTGGCCCTTAAGGCGCACCTCTACTTAGGTGACTCTGACCCCGTTTTTTGTCTCTCCTCTGCTGTTGCAAAGACAGGCATGCAGCCTACCCTTGCCTCACTAGCACTTGTGTTGTATTGTGATAGCACCTGTGTGGGTGGTTGTGTGTGTGTTCACATCTGTACCTCGTGACTGTGACTGTCACTCATAAGTGATTGCAGATAGGTTATGACACTCAAGTCCACGGAAGAGCATAGATATTGAACCGTCCATTTTCACATGGCATGATGATGACATGGGCATTGATGCCAGAGGATTTTGATAGAAAAATCTTCACAACACAAAATGAACACATAGCCAGTCCCCCCTTCCAAAATTGAACCCTATCATAGTGGCTCGTCATAGCACAATCCCATGATACGCGTAGAACATGCATGCGCCTCTTTAAAAGCTGACTCTTTTACTACTTCTTGCTCTTTCCACTCACGTCTTTGTTCCTTTCCCTTAGGCAGAAGCACTAGCATGCGTGCTTAAGTGTCCCTCGCTTCACTGCCACTGCCACTCAAATTTCTTGCTCCATCGCTTGACGGTATGACCTTGAGAGCACTATGGTTCACCGTCCCTAACATGGACCAAACTACCTCCTGCCCAAGTGCATGCCTTGTCAAGCGTGTGGTGACACAATTCCCCTGTTCCTGTGCGGTTGTCTTTGTCTCTCGTGAATCAGGTTCTCTAGACCACGGGGGTCTACAGAGCAAAAAACCCATCCCCTAAGCACACCAGGGATTGTGGATTTTTTTTTTTGCTTGCCCCGCTGGGTCCCGCGGTAGCAAAGCATAGCAAGATCCCGCACTGAAACGGCTTGCAAACCAGATACTTGTATAGTCACAAACCCGGCCATTGGAGGGTTTGTGAATCCCCTCCGTGTTAGAGTTGTCAAAATTTTGAAGTGCCACCTGTGGAACTAAGGGGAGTTTGAAGATATACACTAGTAAACACTTTGCAATTTTCACCACATACACTCCCTCACACTCTCTCCATGTACACTTCGAAGTGAGGGGGGGGGGTGGAACGAGCAAAATCAAGCGACTCGTCTCCCCTCCCACCTTAAGAAATCAAGAAGGTGTATGAGGTTAGTGTATGAGACGGTGTATGTAGAGGGGGTATAAAAAAAGACACTCGTGTACTCTTGTGAGATATCCTAGGAAGTTCCAAATTGTACAGGAGTGTACATTCTCACGGCTTCCGTACACTCCGGGAGGGGGAAGGATGGACTGAGCAAAGCCCAGGGACCCGTTTGTCCAACCCCACCAAAAAACTTGAAAGTATCTGTAGCGAGTACATGAGACGGAGGCAAAAGAGGGGCAGGGGAGGAAATAAGACACTGGTGTACTATTGTGATACCTTTTTCTATGAAATGACAAAGTGCACACTAGTGTACGGTTTGTGACTTCTACCATGTACACTCCCTCTTAAACTCGCCTCATACAACTCCGAGGGGGGGGGGGATGGACTAAGCAGAGACGAGGAATCCGTCTCCCCACCCCTCCCAAGAGAGAAAAATGTATGAAGCGAGTGTATGAGATGGTGTATGTGGGGGAGATTGAAAAAGACAATAGTGTACTCTCGTGAGATATTTTCGAGGAAGTCGCAAAATATACAATAGTGTATGCTTTACGACTTCCACCACATACACCCCACCGTACACTGGCCTCGTACACTCCAGTGAGGGACGAGGGGAGGGATGCTCTGAGTGAAGTCGAGGGATTTGTCTCCGTGTCGCTCCCTCTAACAACAAGATAGTCTATGAGACGAGTGTATGAGAAGATGTATGTGGGAGGAGGTCAAAAGCGGATACTAGTGTACTCTCGTGAGCTATTTTCCATGAAGTCATGGAATGTACACCGGTGTACATTTAACGAATTCCACCACACAAACCCCCTCATACACCCACCTTGCACACTCCGAGACGAGGGATAGGGAAGGGCTCGTCTGATCGAGGACACGCCTGAAGCCAAAACACCATGTGACCCTTGTAGCCTTCTAAGAAACTACCCTTCAACGTACAGACGAATACACCCATCTAATAGCACATCAACAGCCTACGATTAACCATACTTCCCTTCATTGGAAGCAAGAATAGGCAGATATTCCCTCTTGCAGTCCGCATGAATGCAAGCATTATATTGGACTACGAGTACACCCCGACCAAACATGCTTGTAAGTCATTTGGTTTGTGCCACGAAACATTACGAGGTGCTACCATTCTTTGCTATTGTTACTTCCCTGTTTAATTCATCCTTTATTGCTATGGGACATCGAGTTGCAACTGGCACAACCAAATCAGCCTCAAGTTCTCTCATGTCATCACTCGTCCCACTTTCAGAAATGGTTGCGACATTATTCTCTCCGGTTGCCTTATCATTTTGGAATGAGCGTACTAGCAAAACCATACCAGGGGAGATGCTTGCGTTCCAATTGGCTGATGACGCATGGATTGAGCGCCCTCAACTGCCACCACCGTTTTCGTTCAAGCTCTACATTCCATGTGTCGCTATTCGGCGCTTTGCCGGTGAGGCCGTCAACTCTCAAGGATATTTTCCAAATGAGCATTGGGTTGTCAAGCCTGTCATGTATGTGGGTACCCGTGATGGTTATGGCAACGCCGAGGCTCTTACTTGCTTCCAAAGTGATGGTGTTTTACACTTTCCCCACATACCCATGAAGTGGTCGAGAATGTGCAACGTGCTCCAGGGTCAATTCAAGGAGAGACACATCTCTCTCCGGTGTTAAGAAGTTATTTGGCAACTTATTGCCATTGCCACCAACTATTGTCGCTTTGGCATCAACCCCCGTTGAAGAAGCTGCTTACACAATTGTTGTAGCACTGACCCGAAGCAGAAAGGGCCTTGTTCCTCGTGTCCACGGTGCACGAAGCAACTCAAGGCCCAGCGCAGGGGACAAGCTCAGGAGCGGATGGCAACTTTCCAAGAGCAACTGCTGGAATGGCCATTGCGTCCTTGATACACACGGTAGGGGTGCGCGTGTAGCACCCGTTGGCGCACCTGCATGATGCAACAAGGCACGTGTTCATATCTGTTGTGCAAGGGAAAGATATAAACTGCAACAATGGCCACAAACATATGTGGATGGAACATACCCGGCGTTGGCGTGGTCATTCCATGCCACAACGCCACAGTCGGAGCTTGGGTTGAAGCTGTTGAAGTTGACGAGAAGGTGTGCATGTGACCCGCACCGCAATTGCCACCATGTCCACCTTTTCACAGCTAGCATTGGTTGAAGAAATGCTCCACAGCCTCCAGGGGGTGCATTTGACGCCTCGACGAACGTGGACTTTGTTGCTGGCCCATGAGGAAGCATGTGCAGTTGAGAGAGGATACAAGTTGACTGTGGGCAAAGGACTGGTGACAAGTTGTGTGGGCTTCCATGTGTAGCGGATTCGACGGAATCCTTGGCCAACTAGGCCAAAACCGCGGTGCTTGAGGTTCTGTGGCCCTCAAGCCATCCCGTCTCATCGCCCACAGTCCCATGTGACCCGGCTCGAGCCACGTGGCTCCTTCGACTGGTCGGTGTGGCATTGCCACGCTACACTCCCCCCACTATGAGTGAGAGCCGCCTCGGCATCTCCGGTAATCCCAATGTGGGATTCAAGCCCTGGAGCTTTGATACCTATGTAGCCGATTCGACGCAATCATTTGCCGACTATGCCAAAATCGCGGTGCTTGCGGGTCTCCGACCCTCGAGCCATCCCGTCTCACCGCCCAAGGTCCCAGGTGACCTTGCTCGAGCCACGTGGCTCCTTCGACCGGTCGGCGTGGCACTGCCACGCTACACCATGACAGCAAGTAGTGTTAGGCGAGAAGGCCAGCCTTCCATTAGTAGGCAGGCAGTGACTGAAGCACAGAACTAGGGGCCATTGTCGCGACACGAATGGGTTGAGACGATCCTCGAGTTGCATGCCGCGACCCCTCGTTTTGAATTTCCAATTTTCTCTTCATATAGTTATACTTAGTTAGTTCTTGATATAACTATTGATATAGCTCTTGATGTTTTGTGGCAATTTTAAGTACGATGATTGCAAAATTCCAGGTACTTGTTTCATGAATTCAAGATTCGGCATTGGTTTCTAACGAGTTGCCACAGAAGTCTACTGCATGCCGCTTTGAAGCCTCAAATTGCAATCGGGGAGCTGCGACATGCTGCAAAATGAGCGCTTTTTTGATGGACTAATGAGAAACTTTGTGCAATGGTCGCAGTAGAGCTACCGTTTTCTGAGTTAATGAGGCCTGGCCAAACCGTTGCGGGAAATTTGAAGGATCGTAAGAGGTCTGGAACGGATTGCAAAGGGAATCTTGTTCGTTAACACCATATTTCCTTCATTTGCCTTTCCTGGCATGCTCAACTCCGGGAAGAATGGACTGGGATGATGGTCGTAGATCACAACTAGTGCCATTGGCTGCACGCATGCGTGCACGGGGGTTACGTAGTTATACACTAAGGCCGGGTTCAAACATGTTTTCTGCCTTAGAAGCGAATTTTGCTCGACCTTCCGCTCCTGTCCGAGGAGACGTCGTCGGTCGAGTCACGTGCTTGATTGCGATGTCCGGTATCTGTTTCGCGCAAAACCCTCGTTGCTGCGCGAAGTTTGTCCGAATCGCACGTTTTTCTCGGATTAAGAGTCGCTTCCGCAAGAAGAACAGCGCATAGAGAGAGCCTGTAGTCCGGACGCGACAGGAATGCAGAAAGATAGATCTGGAAAATACGAGATGGGCTGTCGGTGGACAGAAACGCCGTCCGGAGACAGAATTGCCCTCGCGGAACTCGTTGTGCAGCGGATTTTATGACGTCAGCGCAGATTATTGGCTACCGAACCGATTGCATTGGGCTACTACGTAACCCCAAAAAGGGTTATTTGTGGTGATTGACCGGATGTAAAGCTGTACGTAGCTCTCTATGAGCGCTTTTTATGGTACGCGCTGGCTAGCCCCGGCGAATCTCTGTTCGACGTCGGATGGCCTGTCAGATGGATTTCGACAGTGAAAATGGCGCGCTTCTCCGATTCTCGGAAAGTTTTCGCTTCTCCACATATTTCTGTTTGGAGCCGCAACCGAAGGTTCTCGGATGATTGCGGCCCCACTGGAGCCGTCACGTGATAGCTTTACCTCAGGTTTCTATGGGTTTGGCCAATTTGGGTTCCAGAACCCTTTTCGTCGACGGGGTCCTGTGGTACAGCTCACATCTTCCAAGTTTTACTTCAAAATGTCGGCTACAACGTTTCTTGATTGACACATGTTGTTAAGCCTAAGTCATATGCGACAAAAACGAACAGGATAGAGAAAAGTCGCAAAGTTGAAGTGGAGGTTGATTTGAGAACCTGCTGCGTCATTTTGTGGATTTTGGGCTTCAAACTCCCACGGAATCACAGAATCGGCGCAAAAGCATGTGGATCTGGAGATCGTGTGGGCACATCGACGACCGTAACGGTCAGCAGCGATGTTCAGCCGGTCCAGCATACGTCGAAGCAAAAGAGTGACGTCACGGTTGTCGTTCCATCACCCCGAATACGCCGATTGCCAAAGGGGAATGCATATGGTGGCGGCAGAAGACAATCTGGAGGCTGCCACTAACGGGTGGACCAACGAGGCTTGCGTGATCCACTACTGCAGTTCTTATGATGTCATCCTCAAAAGACAAAGCGAACATATGACGTTCGGACCTCCCAAGCTTGAGGAGCTCCAGCACCGACGCGTTATCTGGATGAGAGTCACGCGGCAATTTGACGGATTTTCCAAACCAAAGACGGCGTTTGGTATAACTAATAGAAACAGAAGTTTGTACACTACAATCTCATGTGACCACACCGCAGGTGCTCGGTACAAACCATGCAGCCTTTGCGCCAGATGCAAACGTCTGCAAGCCTCACTCAAACATAACGAGACTCAAGAGGGAGCAATTCAGTCTCGTTATGTTTGAGTGAGGCTTGCAGACGTTTGCACTGCATATTTACTTGACAGCTCGCAATGGCATCATCTTCAAAGGAAATCAAAGTGACGAAAGAATGAAATGTGGAAACATTAATTTGAAGATACAATACAGAAGTAGTAAAAATACTAGTTCTTCTTGGTTTTGAGTTAAACCATCAGAAAACATCGTGTCCTATATTTTAATATTAAGGCATCTTATGGATTGCAAAAGAAACCCCTATGTGGACCATACAATGCGATAGACCTCATGTTGACGAATCCATTTCCCATCAACCGGTCATGAAATTTATCCCATTAAATATTGAAGGATGGATATAGTAATGTGTCTTGACCAAAAATTAACTTTCATAAAGAAAAAACGTTTTTTATGTATGAGTATCTCATAAAAAAGTGAAAGGGGAAAATATACAAATAACAAATTGAAACATTTGGTTCCAAACTATAAAACACTTTACATCCAAAAATGATAAAACTTTCCTAAGAAGCACAAATAAATGAACAAATATTTATCAAGCGTGCATAGTTTATATCAAAGTTTGTTGCTCTACTTAATAATTACCAATAGAAATACCATATTTCATAGTTATGAAAACCATATAGAAAACCAATCAAAGGCATTAAATTTGGATTCCAATTTCCATAAATCACGAGTGACCAACGTGTTTACCAAATTCATGACACAAATATCTACTACCACAACCAAATGCTGTAAGAATGATGACAAGAGATCATCATTGTGAAGAAAAGCCAAGTCATAAAAATTAATAGCAAAGATTAGAAGATATTACAATCAATGTTCTAGTTAAGAGTCATGACATGCGTCAAATGGTGCAAAATCTAGAGCACTATGTAAAAATAATACATCTCATTTTGAGGTATTTTAGAAGTGCATTTATATGGTGAAATCTCATCTTTTTAAGAGTGTAAATGTGTATAACATACCACATTCAAGGTTTGCGGAGGATTAAGAGTATGCAACCACGTGCAAGTATGTAGAATATGCCTAGGAATGCTGAATGACTTAATAAGGAATGAGAGCTAGCATTCACTAGCATCACATTGATTTTATGGCTAGGACACACTTGTGTTATTATGAAAGGTTACCCATAACTTGATCAAAAGAACTAAAAAAAGGATCAGAATTGAAAACTATGCATCATTAGTTTAACATAATGCTCTTTAACTTGAAACATAAATAAAACAAAAAATCCACATGAATATTCACTTCAAGGCTTGATAGACCTACTTTCTAAAAAAAGCTTCTCCTTAAGGTTGAACGTTACATTTGAAAAGGAAGTAGTGACTGGATTATTGATTTTTGATGAGCTTGTAGTGGTAAAGCCACTGCATACTTTGATTTAGCAAGGGGGTCCGCTGCTGCCGTAGGATCCTTTATGCCCAACAAGCATGCCTTGCACACTTTGTAGAAAAACTAGCGGAAGTAATGTCTTGGAAGTGAATCTTGTTAAAAGTGTAAGTATTGTACAAGGAACAATAGCTATACAAATAGCTCAACACTACGCTCTGATGCAAATCCTAGCCCTAAACTGGGGCACAAAGCCTTGCTAGGCCGCCAATGTGTCGTTAAAGCAAGGGTCTCGACATAGCCATTGTCGTAACAGTGCAAGGCCTTCAGGATGTCAGGGCGTCCTCCTCCCAGGCTGGCGGGCCTTGCAAGGGTTAAAGGGGTCTTGGAGGAACTGAACTCCTTCTAGGTTGGAAAAGCTTGTCAGGCTTACAGGGATCCTTAACAAAACACTAGCATTGACCTCCACTAGGTTGGCACAAAAGTGCCAGTCTTATAAGGGTCTTGGGAGGAACTCTTGTAGCATCTTGGTTGAAGGTTCTTTAGTACTAAGGCATGGAGCTTTGCACATGGTCTTGGAGATTGTACTGGAGATATTGGAGGTGATGAATCTGGAGATGTTGGGATACTTAGAAGTGGTAGGACCTTCACCTTTTATAGTCGAGGTCCTAACAAGTTAGCCACCTGAATGAGAAGCTTCCTTCAGGTTGTTTAGGTCTACTTCCACCTCCTCCTTACTCTGGAGAAGCTTCCATCCAATGGAAGCTTCCTTTAGTTCTGGGCTATTATTGGCACTTGTGCTACTCTCGAGAGAAGCTTCCTCCTTGAGTAAGCGTAATCAGGTGTTCAGGTGAAACTTCACCAGAAGGTTGCTTGCTCATCAAGCCTTCCTCTCGAGATCGTTGATGTTACCATGCTACAACATCACGCCCTTCGATCAGGATCCACCTTAAGCTTACGCCAGATTGACCCATGAAGATCCAAGGGTCTAGGCTTCATGTACGAGTTAGGCAATGCTGTGAAGGCCTCTTGTTGAGGGTGCATGTTGCCTGTCCAGTTATCAGAAGCCAATTTGGACGTGAGTGCCTGTGTAACACTATGAAGGTCTGTGCTACTAGAAACATGCATTTTGCATGCACATGCTTATCAAAAAAGCACCTTTCACACCCTTTAAGGTTGCTTTCCAAAGAAAATTTGGAATTTCTCCGTCAAGATTCTCAGCCGACTCACACTCGGTAGATTTACAGAAAGATCCATAAAACCTTCTCAGGGTCTTTGATAGGAGTGTTGTCTATGCCAAACCAAACCAATAAACTTGCACGGTTATTGTTTACTCTAACGCTCCCCCTCGATAATTGTGCTGATAAATGTGATGCTTGTAAACAATTTTTGAAAGGGTAGAAGAACTGGATTGAGATTGTTGAATTCTTTTAAGCACTCGGTCAGTCGGTTTAGCTCTACTCTGGTGTAGGCACTTCGCTACAAATTTTGTTTGCCGCATCCCTTTAGCTCAAAACATTTGAGCACCACTTCTTCTTAGCTCATTTTTGGCACTTCCGAGACTCTCAAGATTTGTTCTTGGGTTTGGAGTTCATAGGTGACTCCAATTCGAGTGAAGATGGTGTCACCTTTCCCTTGTGGTATTTTGTGGCTGCTCGTGGGTGAAGCAACTCTCTAGTTACATGCACCACACTCCTCATGAACCATGTTGAGGTTATCTCATATGAGGTGGCGACTGCATGACGGGGCCACTTTTAGGACCACCTTCTGGGACCGTTGTTAGGAGTGCCGATATGAGCATTGATTTTGAGAGAGTATAAATGGTTGTTGCTTCTGGTCATGGACTCAACTTCTGTGAGTGCTCCCCCTGTCGACTCAACTAAGTGCCCCTCCACTGGACTTAGCTCTTGTAATTTGGAGGTCTAACTACTGGTGTCGCTTCTATCTATGAATGAGGCTCTTCTTCAGAGCTTCCTGTCCTTCACGACCAATTCTTGGTCGTTTCCGTACTTTGTTTCGTGATTGGGGCATTCTTGTCGTCCAAAAAACACATTCCCCACACGTTCTCCATTTCGTTAGTTGCTATGCTCGATGTACTTACCGTTTTCATTGTGTTCTAGTGCTGGACAAAGATTCTTCATCTCCATCATTTGTTCTTCAGCCTCCATGGCTCTTTGTCACTTTTGTCCTCGAGCTCGCGGTTGGTCTCCAATGAGCACTATCTGCCCAATTTGTTTTGCGGCTGGTATTTGGCCACTTTCTTGTTCGCCGGGATCACCTCACCACCTTTTCGTAGTAAGCGAGCATGCTGCACGAAGAATTTTCCAGCTGTTGTCTCGGTTTTGTTTGCATTTTGTTTCTCGGCCAGTTGGGCCAATCCGTGCACGTGGGCCCAACTATCGCTTTGGCCCTTGATCCTCCCCATCACCTTTTGTTGCCGTCTAGGGACGTTTTTGGGGGTTATGCCAATGCGGTAGGGCTCTGCTATGGTGAAGGCCACCATCGTTGCAGACCTCAGCCGCGGTCTACCTTGCCTTTGCGGCAATGCTCATGCTGGCCTAGCTCACCATCGCGATGAGCTGGTGCGAGGTTTAACACAGACCTCCCCCTCGCCCTCACTCGGTAGCCAGCTCCACTACTTGATACGCAGGAGGGAGGACTTGTTTCTCTCGTGCACGCGAGCGAATCAAGAATTTGTTTTTCTTCCCAGATGCGCTGTTCCAATCGCATAATCCGCACTCTGCTACCACTGCTCCTTTTGGTTGAAGATCAGTAGCCACGATGATGACATCATCCATTGATGTTGACGACAAATATGCGTGAAAGTGGCCAGATTTACAGATCACACTTTTGTAAAACGGTAGCATGGGAGCTCCTACTGATTTTTTTAGAAATCGTTGCTACTTGTGGCTGGTTGTATGGAGTTGTCGCACAAGACCTATTCTCTTAAGAGATCCCCCCTCTCTTTTGGCCTCCTCTGGCAACAATTTACGATAATAGGATAACAGTCAGTTCTAACTCTGGCTACGACTTGTCCACGAGGGAGGTATGGTTAATCGTTCCTCTTTTATACACTGCATGTTCTATGTATTACATTTATATATATGTACAGGAAGCTTCTAGGAGGTATCCTTACGGTTCAAAGATACGTGTTCACCAAACAATGTGTGTCAATGTAATACATTTCGAGCTTTTATAAATCAAGGGTTTTCTTTATTGTGACATTTGAATTCCAATGTACCCAATATTCTTTACCTACCTGTTTGGAGGGGGGGGGCAACATCAGAGCCGGAGATCCCCCCTCCTCTCAAAAAGGGCAAAGTGTATTAGTGGAGTGTATATGATATGTGTATCTCACGGACATGTGAAAAATACACTAAGTGTATCATACACTAAGTGTATTTTCCACATGTCTGTCACATACACAGGTCATACACCTCCCCAGTCCACTTTACCTGTTCGGGGGAGGGAGGGGCAACATGGGAGCCAGATTGCCCCATCCTTTAAAAGGGCAAAGTGTATTAGGAGAGTATACATGATGCGTGCACCTCACGGACATGTGAAAAAATACACAAAGTGTATTATACACTTAGTGTATTTTCCACATGTCCATGAGATACACAAATCATAGACACTCGTCCAATGCAATTTACTTGTTTGGAGAGGGGGGATAACATGGGAGCGGGAGATCCTCCCCCCCCTCTTGAAAAAGGGCAAAGTGTATTAGGGGAGTGTATATGATCTGTGTATGTCACGAACATGTGAAAAATACACGAAGTGTATTATACACTTAGTGTATTTTCCACATGTCCATGAGATACACAAATCATAGACACTCGTCCAATGCAATTTACTTGTTTGGAGAGGGGGGATAACATGGGAGCGGGAGATCCTCCCCCCCCTCTTGAAAAAGGGCAAAGTGTATTAGGGGAGTGTATATGATCTGTGTATGTCACGAACATGTGAAAAATACACGAAGTGTATTATACACTTACTGTATTTTTCACATGTTCATGAGATACACAGATCATAGACACTCTTCCAATACAGTTTACTTGTGGGGGGGGGACATGGGAGCCGGAGATACCCCTCCCCTCCAAAAGATTAAATTGTCTTGGGGGAGTGTCTATGATCTGTGTATCTCACATACATGTGAAAAATACACTAAGTGTATAATACACTTAGTGTATTTTTCACACTTTACCTGTTTGGAAGGGGGGGGGGGCAACATGGGAGTGGGATATCCTCCCCTCCTCAAAAAGGGAAAAGTGTATTTGGGGAGTGTATGTGATCTGTGTATCTCACAAACGTGTGAAAATACACCAAGTTTTATAAACTTTGTGTATTTTCCACGTGTCCATGAGATACACAGATCATAGACACTCCTCCAATACACTTTGCCTGTTTTGAGGGAGGGGGTCAACATGGGAGCTGGATATCCCCCCCCTCCTCAAAAGGGAAGAGTGTATTAGAGGAGTGTATATGATCTGTGTATCTCACGGACATGTAAAAAATACACTAAGTGTATTATACACTTAGTGTATTTTTCACATGTCCATGAGATACACATATCATATACACTCCCCCAATACATTTTACCTGTTTAGAAGGGGGGGAGGGCAACATGGGAGCGGGAGATCCTCCCCCCCTAAAAAGGGAAAAGTGTATTAGGGGAGTGTATATGATCCGTGTATCTCATGGACATGTGAAAATTACACCAAGTGTATTATACACTTAGTGTATTTTCCACGTGTCCATGAGATACACATATCATAGACACTCCTCCAATACAATTTGCCTGTTTGGTGGGGGGGGGGCAACATGGGAGCTGGATATCCCCCCCCTAAAGGGGGCAGAGTGTATTAGGGGAGTGTATATGATATGTGTATCTCACGGACATGTGAAAAATACACTAAGTGTATTATACACTTAGTGTATTTTTCACATGTCCGTGAGATACACAGATCATACACACTCCCCCAAAACACTTTACCTGTTTGGAGGGGGGAGGGACAACGTGGGAGTGGGAGATCCTCCCCTCCTAAAAAGGGAGAAGTGTATTAGGGGAGTGTATATGATCTGTGTATCTCACAGACATGTGAAAAATACACCAAGTGTATTATACACTTAGTGTATTTTCCACATGTCCATGAGATACACAGATCATAGACACTTCTCCAATACACTTTGCTTGTTTGGAGGGGGGGGGGACATGGGAGCTGGATATCCCCCCCCCTCAAAGGGGCAGAGTGTATTAGGGGAGTGTATATGATCTGTGTATCTCAAGGACATGTGAAAAATACACTAAGTGTATTATACATTTAGTGTAGTTTTCACGTCCGTGAGATACACAGATCATATACACTCCCCCAATATACTTTACCTGTTTGGAGGGGGGAGGGACAACGTGGGAGTGGGAGATCCTCCCCTCCTAAAGCGGGAGAAGTGTATTAGGGGAGTGCATATGATCTGTGTATCTCACAGACATGTGAAAAATACACCAAGTGTATTATACACTTAGTGTATTTTCCACATGTCCATGAGATACACAGATCATAGACACTCCTCCAATACACTTAACCTGTTTGGAGGGGGGGGGACATGGGAGCTGGATACCCCCCCCCTCAAAGGGGCAGAGTGTATTAGGGGAGTGTATATGATCTGTGTATCTCAAGGACATGTGAAAAATACACTAAGTGTATTATACACTTAGTGTAGTTTTCACGTCCGTGAGATACACAGATCATATACACTCCCCCAATATACTTTACCTGTTTGGAGGGGGGGGGCAACATGGGAATGGGAGATCCTCCCCCCCTAAAAAGGGAAAAGTGTATTAGGGGAGTGTATATGATCTGTGTATCTCACTGACATGTGAAAAATGCACCAAATGTATTATATATTTAGTGTTTTTTCCACATGTCCAAGAGATACACAGATCATAGACACTCGTCTAATACACTTTGCCTATTTTGGAGGGAGGAGGGGCAACACAGGAGCTGGATATCCACCCCTCGCCCTAAAAAAGGGCAGAGTGTATGAGGGGAGTGTATATGATCTGTGTATCTCACGGACATGTAAGAATACACGAAGTGTATTGTACACTTCTTGTATTTTCTACATGTCCATAAGATACACAGATAATAGACACTCCTTTAAAGGTCTAAGGAAAAATGTACGTCTGTGTAAGAGAACTGTAAATTGAGTTGTGGGAAAAGAAAGCATGGTACTTGTTGAGTGTTTAAAACTTAATTACAAGCCTTCGAAGAATGTTCGCGTGTTAAATCATACAATTACATGCTTATATGTATGAACATACATAGTAAGGTAAATTGTAATGTAACTTCCATGAAGGTACCATGAAATTTCCAGAGGCATACATGTGACGTGTACACTGTATGAAGAGTGTATTTTTTAGAGGCGATTAACCATAAATGCCACCATGTCAGCTCCCAACATTTCCACATTTATTTTGGGTTGTGGCCTCTTACATCATGATGCCACAATCCGCGCTTCTTTTCAGTGAAGGAATGTATCAGGTCAGGTAACTAAGCTTCCGTATTCCAGTCCCAACTTGGCAAGAAAGTGAGCTGCTTCTTGAGCCCATCCAAAATTGGTTTTCGTATTCTCCCACTACTTTGAACGTGAATTGTGCATGCATTTGTTGCAGCTTCTCAATGTCGATGGAGATTGCCCTTAGTTATGATGTCATCACTCACGCAGTTGTAAGTGGTTTTGTCCACTTCTGTGAAACAGGTGCGGTAAAAGTTGATGTGGATTTTCTTTAAGGAAATCACTACTACCCATTTCTCCTTGGTTATTATAGCATGAAACTCTGCTGCCATTGTTGATGGAGGGGTATTCCTTCATCATGGTTTCCTCTATTAAAGGGCCTGATGGAGGAGAGTAGATGAGCTACATTTTCTCTTCACGAACTCTCCCATTTTCTACTGCACTCTGTTGCAGGCACAAATGATTTGCGGTTGAATTCAAATATTATGGAGATTTTTTTACTCCACCCAGCCTCCTTCCTCTCATTGGTGAGAGTCTGTATCGTTAGGGTGGCAATCCAGGCTCCGCAAGTCTGCTTCCACTTAATTCATAAGAGTGCAAGAATCACCACCAACGTATTATTCGTGGAGATTTTCTTTGACACGCGTGCCACCTCCATGATGTCTGCTTATTGCAACCGTAGATTATGACTCCAATTCACATGCCACCTTACAAGGGGGGCTTTCTACCATCAACTGCCAAAACGACATGAACGTCATTCGTGGAGCAAAGCCTCACCATGCATGCCACCTTCGTGAGGTGGGCTTACTAACCTGCCGACATGACACGACTCACGCATGCCACCTGTCGGGTGGGCCTATTGCTACCATCTGCTACTATGATAGGATTCTTGTCTTTTCTTCCTATCCTTAGGGCGCGACATGCCCCTTTTCATTGGTGCACTATTGCATTAGAGCAAGAGTGATTTTGCTGGCTTGAGTGTCATTGTCACAACAACTTTGACGGAGAGGTTCTTGTGGCTGCTCTCAGCCAAAAAATAAAGTCGAGTATTCAGCTTCTACTGGTGATGTACTGGATCCACACAATGAAGGAGGTGGTCCTCCACTATCATGGAGGACTTCTTCTCAATCCTCTCCTTCTTTTGCAAAGGTCTGGATGGAGATGATGAAAAGGTGATTAGAATCGTATTGCTAAATGTACATCCTTAAGGAGATGTTGAGTGCCATAAGGTTTTCCAGTTCCTATGGTCTACTACCAAGAGCCTTCTTGAAATTTACAACCACCAATGTTGCTTTCACTATTGTGTGTTGAGGATGTTTGCTACGGATGAAGCTCTTATCCCTTCTCAATCTTTTATCTTCTTAGACGCTCCCCTCATTTTTGTTCCTCCTTTACCTTTGCTTCCTTTGCTTCCCGATTCGTGACTGACGGAGGACACTGTTAATGTGGATGCATGAAGCTAAGCTACTGCTCAGGCCTTCAACCTTGGTGCGTTTGTGGAGACATTGCCGCAGATGGTGGTGGCCTGACGTGCTTTTACTACCACATTGTTGATTCCACTAAATGCATTCACATATGCTTAAATGCCTGAAGCTATTTTTGAGAGCTAGACAAGGTGGAGGTACAACTCCAATGTGTGCGGTGCTTTCCACAAACGGATGTTGTTCGTGTTGGCATCGAAGCTCTTCCACATCGATCATCTACCAACACACTTTGCTCCTAGCTTGGAGATGATTTTTTGATTGATTTATGGAGGATATTGCCTGGTGACTCAACTGCTTTGGCCACTTTGTCCTCCATGCCTTGATAAGCCTTGCCTTATGTGGTCGACGGTGGGACCCACATTGAGCACCATTGAAATTCTACCATGGGTGGCACCATCAAGGCAGGTTGTGGCTGTCGAGCCACAAATGGGTGTGGCATGCCTCCTTTTAGTGGTGGAGACAACTGCACTTGTGGAGGTATGGCTGGTTGCACGATGAGAGGAGGGATTTTTGGAGGTTGATGTAAAGACAATGAACTATGATGCCACCGTATTTGTTGCTATTGTTGTTGTTGGTGGTGAAGTTGCTAAAGTTGAAACAATTGTTCATGAGTTCACATGAGCTACTTTTATAGTTGTGGAATCGGGGCTGCTTGAGTCGCATGAGACTATTTTAGCTCTTGTTTTTTTAATGCTTGAGTTTCATGGGTATGCTGCTTTTCCTGAAAAAGGTGCTCTTGAGCGACAATCTAGTATCCAGCACCTCCCTCTATTACTCCATAGCTTGACGTGTTGCGGCTTTTTGTTGTACCATATGTTGTGCCTCCTTAGCCTGGCATTGTGCCTTTACGGCTTGGCGATGTGCATAGTCTGTGACATGGCACCCTTTTGTCTCTTGTTTATCGCTTGTAAGGGACTAGTGGAGAATGTCTCCACCACCGGCATAATCTCTTGCCACTACTGCATGCTGAGCAACTTAACGGAATATTGTTCGTTAAAGCGTGCGTACCACTTCTTTGCTAAGGGTATGGGGTGTTCAAATCCTAGCATAGGATCTGCCACATAGAAGCAATATCTTAAGCTCATGGGCAGTTTTGGATGCACCGATGGATTATGACATGGTGTTGTATGATCACTGTTGTTTTCTCTCTCCATCGTGTTCTTCTTGCTTTCGACTTGTGGAAGTTGAGTGCCACGCGTGATGTCTTAACTTCACAATATGAGGAAAGACAAACATTGTCTTCCCTCCATGCTTGAGTTATGCTAGAGCTCTCGTTGGTTGCACAATAACCACATGCCTTACCGTAGTGTTGTCAACTCTGCCTCTTATTGAGCACTTGTAAAAGGATGGTGGAGAACGTCTCCACCACCAAAGTAGTCTTTTGCTGCTACTACTTCTACTATGCTTGCTGAGAGCACCACCTATTGCTCTGATACCATGTTGATTTTTTTGAGCTTGTAGCGGTAAAGCCACCGTGTGCTATGATGTAGCTTTCCAGGCTTACAGGGATCTTGGAGGGATCACCAGTATCGACCTCCACCTAGGCTGGTACACAAGTGCCAGGCTTACCGGGGTCTTCGGAGGAACTCCAATAACATCTTGGTTAAAGGTTCTCTGGTGCTAAGGCATGGAGCCTTGCACATGGTATTGGAGATTGTATAGAAGATACAGGAGGTGATGAACCTTTAGATGTTTGAATAATGGGAAGTGGTAGGACCTTTGCCCGTTATGCTTAAAGTCCTAGCAAGTTGACCACATGAACGAGAAGCTTCCTTGAGGTTTTTTAGGTTTACTGCCACCTCCACCTTACTCTAGAGAAGCTTCCATCCAGTGGAAGCTTCCTTCAGTCCTGGGATCTTATTGGCACCTGTGCTACTCAAGGGTAAAGCATTCTCCTTAAGGAAGCTTCATCAAGTCTTCAGGTGAAACTTCGCCTAAAGGTTGCTTACTCATCAAGCCTTCCTCTCATGATCGGTGATGATACCATGTTGGAACATCAGGCCTGTCAATCAGGATCCACCTAAAGCTTGCACCAGATTGACCCATGAATATCCAAGGGTCTGGGCTTTATGCACGGTTTAGGTGATGCTGTGGAAGCCTCTTGTTCAAGGTGCATGTTGCCTGACTAGTCATCAAAACCCCTCTTGATTTGAGTGCATATGCAGCACTATGCAGGTCTATGCTACCAGAAGTATGTGATTTATATGCACATGCTTGTCCACAAAGCACCTTTCACACCCTTTAAGCCTTCTCTCAAGAGAAAAACTGGAATTTCTCCATCAAGATTCTCAGCCGAGCCGCACCCGGTAGATTCACAGAAAAATCCACAAAACCTTCTCAGGGTCTTCGATTGGAGTGCTGTCTGTGCCAAACTGAAGTAGTAAATTGGCAGAGTTATCGGTCACTCCAACATGTAAGAGGTTCAAAGTAATTTTCTTCCACATATGTAGGAATATCTTCAGAATTTCAAAAGAGACAAGCAATACAAAAACATGTTAATAGAATCTCTTGTATGTATTGTCAAGATTGTTAGGGAATAAAGAAGAGCAAAATTCTTCTTAATGCAGTATTCATATTTTCGATCCATAAAAAACTATAATCCTTATTCCTTTGCATTAATTGGTTGGGAATTAAGTTGTATTGTAGAGCTGGCTGATTAGCCACCATACATGTGAAAAGGAGTTTCAGCTTAGGGAACTAATTTACTACAAGCCTATGCAAGGACCCAAGCTATGATGATATAGAATTCATTATAAGGTATGATGCTTGCCAAGGCCAATACACATGGAAAATTGGTGTGAAAAGGTAAAATGTCTTGTTCCATGTTTTTAGACCCATGGAAGTAAACGGTATCAGTTTTCTTCCCTTTTGTTTTGAGTTTGCTGTAATATACTATATGTGCTTTTAAAGTGATATAAGAATACGCATTAGCATGAGATTTCAATATTTGTTACAAAAAAAAAAGTGGTGCATAGATCACAAGGGTTTCACTACAAGTGTGGGCATTTGTTATTTCCATTGGTGGTGTTAAAAACATTCTCAAATAGTGTTAAAGCATAACTCTTGAGAATAAGCAATTGATTCTCTTTGTAGTTTAATTTGAGCCGCCTTCCACCTATATGTGAGCCATGAGTGTGACCATGTTCAAGAATGTACGGTTATTGTTTAAGCACATGATGATTAGTGATCTTAAATTTCACTCTTCATGAGAATTTACCATACACCAAAGGATTCCAAGTTAAAATTTACACAGGTGTATTTTTATTTTTCAGAGGAATAATGCAAATATCAAAAATATTTTTTTCGTATATGGAAGGCAGTTAATCTTTGCGAAGTGTTCCATTAAGAAATTGAAGTGTATAAGTTAAACTTGAGATCACCTACGGTGCCGTGCCATCGTCAAATTTGCATAAACAGCTTCGATAAGGAATATAAAAACATTGGTTCTTCATACTTATCCAAAGTCGTATCATGATTATTTTGAATGTGTATTCAATGATTTATCCTAAACATATCATAAGGAAAGACGTAATAATTCACTCAATATTTTACATCATTTTTGTGGACAAAAATACATGTGAAATTTTAAGTATCCAACCCTTGCACAAGTCTTAGAATCATACATTGGAGTAAGGAAAAGTATAAACTTACCAAAGTTTTATTATTATTATATGTATAGTAGAGAAATCAGTTATTTCTTAAGTTTCCATTAGACTCGTAGTCATGAAAAAATGCTCTTGATGGTTAAGGCTAATAGAAAAAGGGATTCACAATGGTTTTTTTGTGTGGAGGAAGGAGTTCACATGATAAATAGACTATGAATTTAGGTAAAATCATATTCTTATATTCAATTACAACTAAAATTCAAAGAGGAATTGATTACAAAGATGTGGATATCTCAATTATTTGAAAAATGTTATTTATTGAACAATTGTTTAAATTAGCCTAAAATATTTCAAATTAATACAACACCATTTATTTTGGAACACTCGATAGAAATAGGAGCTTTAAATTATTCTTAAATATCTCAAGAAAATCTCAAAATTAAAAATTGTTACTTTTCAGAATCTATAATTGAACTTGAGTATGGAAATCTTGAGAAAATCATAATTGTGGACATACTAGGTTAGTTTCGGCATATGAAGATAGGCTTCTAGTTCTTGAAGAATTTTGTGGAAACTGTTTCCTTGATGTCGTGTTTTCCAACAGTCATTCATGACTCCTGGGTTAGAAAATCTCTTAAGAAATGACTTGATGCTTCAACTCGTGAAGATAATGGACATTGGATGATGTATTAAGGATAAACGAGGTTGAAACGTAAACCACATATATTAAAGTTTCTTCATTCTTCCTAGGTAGTCTTTCTACACTCGTATTGAGATTTGTGCCTTGTTTTTTACCAAAACTAATAAAGTAGTTCTCTTCACTCATAAGAAAATAATTATTCGAAATAAGTTTATTTTGATTACTTACATATAAATATCATGGCGTGTTTCAATCATACTTATCATCGTTGGAAGAGTCGTCTCCCATATCATTTGTGTGTAGTGGAACTATTTTTGAGTTCTGGGGAGTTAACGATGACCAGGTGATATCTGCTCTTATTAGCAACGGGGGTACCTTGTTCTTATTGGATATTTCCCCCAAACTTTCATGCATTCTAAATTTTATAGGGAAAAATGAAGAATTAGAAGCATGGAATTGAGTATCATTACAAGTAGAATTTTTACATTAGCAATAGTTGTAAACTAATTGTTGTGTAGTATGCTTTATCGAATCTCATCAGCTTCATTTGATGCGCAAGGGTTTAGATACTATGTGGGCCATTGAAAGGCCTTAAGTTTATTAAATCATCCTCCTCCTTTGTTTAATGAATTTTAGAAAATGACACAGACCCTTGATGTTTTGACCTCCTACAAGGTGGGTATATTTCTCCAAGGTTACATGAGTCATGGAGGGAGTGACCTCTTCCTATATACTGTCAAGATTATATGGGCCTTGAAGGGATTTCTAGAATCTTTGTTCTCTTAGAGGGACCTCGAGTAAAATCTTTCTCAAATACACACCAGGGTTTGTTCTTGAAGGTGTTGTGTTGAGAAAAAGTTTGTACGAATGATCACATAACCTAAGGAGCCACGTATGGTAATGTAGTAAAAAATGTAATTCTCTCTATCGCTATAATAGGGCATCTTTTTGTTGATTGTGATGGGATTATCGAATAATGATTGTGTTGGAGTGTGGCATGAAATAGACAATAGAATGCTTCATTATCATCATAGAAGCATGCATTGTTGAAATGGCCACCTACCTTCTTTGCATTTCTTTCTCATTACTTGGCATCATGATGTTTTATATATTGTTTAGGTGAAATATATTCACCCAATTCTTGAATTGTTTCTTAAAGAACGGCTCTTCAGGTGTTGGAACCAAAACTCTGAGACATGACATAAAATGAGTATAAGGTTCTTAAAAACGAATAAAACCATCAACAACAGAGTGGTACTTAGGGTCTTTCTCAGTTATTTGTTTCTTGGAATGTTTTGGAGAAATTTGGGAATGAATGAGTAATTTGTGTTTTTACGCGTTGATGTATTTAGCCTCCACTATATTGGATGATGGTCAGATATCCACCATTGTCATTTAGTGGCATGGAAAAATGTTTGCCCAATAATTAAAAATCAACAATTTCCATCCATTAGATGCACCAATTTTATTTTGGTTCCATCATTCGTCTTGAGAAGGTAGAGCCAAGTTATAGGCCATCATGATTGTGAGTTTTCAAGGGCCATTGGGTTTCTTAATCCATATCATTTTTTAATTTGCATCTAAGAATTTTATTAACAAAATTATAAACAAGATTATAGTACATTTGGTAAAATACGGAAAAAAGTTTCTTTTATAATGTCTTTGGTGACGGAAAAAACTTAATTAAAGTGTTGCACAATTTTGAGGACCAGAAATGGAAGCGCGTTAAGAGAAGCACGAAACCTTCAGGTCTTTGAATTTGATTACTATAACCAGGGTGATATTCTTATAGCCGTGAATTGAAGTGGGTACAGATATGCACAAATTCTAAGACAGGACACCTTGCCCTAAGAAATGGTTGAACAATAGAATGTAGCAGATTCGATGGAATCCTTGGCCAACTAGGCCAAAACCGCGTTGATTGAGGGTCTCCAACCCTCACGCCATTCTGTCTCACCGCCCACAGTCCCAGGTGACCCCGCTCGAGCCACGTGACTCCTTTGATCGGTCGGCGTGGCACTGCTACGTTACAGTCCTCCCCACTAGGAGTGAGAGCCGCCTTGGCATCTCCAATTATCCCAACGTGGGATTCGAGCTCTGGAGCTCTGATACCAATGTAGCGGATTTGATGGAATCCTTGGCCAACTAGGCCAAAACCGCGGTGCTTGAGGGTCCCCGACCCTCAAGCCATTCCGTCTCATTGCCCACAGACCCACGTGACCCCGCTCGAACCACGTGGCTCCTTCGACAGGTCGGCGTGGCGCTACCACGCTACATGGAAAGTCCAATGAATGTTTCGGAAAGAATTGGCAATGTTTGTGAGCTGGAAAGTATTGAAATGGTCTGCAGAGTGCGCCTGCTTTGTGGAAGGCAGGCTGGAGCACTGTGTTCTGAGAAGCATTTATCCACACGCAGTCTTGGCATTTGTCAGAAGTTTCAATTCCCACCGCTTTGGAACAGCTCCCAAACACAAATTCTGTCCGTGCGCAATCAGTGGACGGCTTTGGATTCCCAGTGTGTCTGACGACTCCGCTTTTCTGCCCCAGACAGAATCGTCCGGCGACTGCCGTTGCTGTCCGGTGGGTGGCTTCTGGCACCTCTCGTCGTGGTTGTGGTCCCGGTGGCAGCATCACCAAACAGCGAGAGTTGAAGGTCGCACCGACCTTCCCCCTCGTATGGACGCAGATACAGCAGCCGAGGCTGGTACAGCTTCCTTCAAGACGAGTGGTCAGCTTGCCCAGTCCTGCCCCGCCCTGCTTAGCCGTGCCTTGACTTGCCTCAGCTTGCCGCTGTTTATCTCACGCAAGCCTCCCTCAGCAGGCTGGCGAGGTGGAGGGGGGGATGCAAGGTGGGTCGTGTGGCTTAGAATGCTGCGGGAGAGGGCCGGACTGGTTGACTTCTGGAGGAATGGTACACAGCGGGCAGGACCACGGCGGAAGAGGACCCAGCTGTGCGGAGGAGGGTGGAGGACGAGGGGTCAATCGAGCAGGACATGTGGGTGCCGAGGAGTTGCGTTGCGAATCGGGAACAAGCTGTCGTGTTGTCAACGAGTCCTGCTGCGGATGTGGGAGAGGGTCGAGTGAGGCAGGATCTGGCGTAACAGGATTCAGTGGTGTGGCGGAATGTGGTGGCGGACGAGGGTTCATCGGAACAGGCCCCGGCGGCACGCGAAGGACCGTGGGCGGATTTGGAAGAAGGGGCGGGAGAGCAGGCTGTCGCGGGGCTGTGGAGTGCGGCTGCGGCTGTAGAAGAGGGTCGGGTGGTGGTGTCTCGGGTGCAACAGGGCCCAGCGGCGCGGAGTCTGGCGGCAGAGGCGTCAGTGGAGCAGGCGGTTGTGGTTTCAGCGAGTGCCACTGCGGACGTTGCAGAGGTGCGAGTGAAGCGGGATTCGGTGTAACATGGTTCACACGTGCGGAGTGTGGCGGCAGAGGGGTCAGTGGAGCAGGGAGTTGCGGTCGCAATGAGTGTAGCTGTAGACGTGGAGGAGGAGGAGGAGGAGGAGGAGGAGGAGGAGTAGGTAGGCTGAGAGACGAAGAGTTCGTCGAGCCAGGGCTGAGGGGTGATGCTGCGGCTGAGACTCCGGCGACGTGGAGCAACGGGGCGGTGGAGCCGTGTCGAGGAAGTAAGATTTGTAGCATGGAATGCGAAAGAGGAGGATGCCGTGAGCGGGGTGGAGAAAGGTGCAGCGGGTTGGAGCTTGCAGCACGAAGATGTCGTCGGGATGAGGAGGTAGAGGGAGAGAGTGGTGGGGTTGGTGGCAATGGCGGCTTCCGGCCTGCTGTTGTACCACACCGCGAAGTGGATGGGATGTTAAGAGGACAAGGGCACGGGGCACCAGTGGATGGCGATGATGGATGTTGCAGTTCAGGGCGAGACCCGTGTTCAGACCGCTGGAGAGCAGGTCGAAACAGGGCAAGCGCTGAGATCAGCAGGCTCAAGGATGTTTTTTTCTGGGATTTCATCGCTTCCGTCGGAACAGGCCTTGACGGAACAGGACCTAGCAGCCCAGCCTCTGGCGGTGATGCATTCAAGGCGGGCGGATGGTTTGCCCCAGCCAGGTCACAGCCAGGTAACAGCGGAGCAGATTTGAGCAGAGGGAGAAGAGAGGAGGTGGCCAGCGACAAGAATGCAGACAGTTGGGCCATTCCCCGAGAGAAAACAGGGTTCGCTGCAGCAATGCACAGTGGGACAGGACCTTGCGGCACAGGACCCATTGGCACAGGACCCAGCGAAACAGGACCCAGCGAAACAGGACCCAGCGAAACAGGACCCAGCAAAACAGGACCCGGTCGAGCAGGGTGTGGGCAAGGGCTGATGGACAGTGGCACGGTTGAGTGCTCTGGAGGCACAAGGTGTCGGAAGGTGACGCATCGGAAAGCAGCACATCAGAAGGTCCACTTGGTTGTTTTACCCGCTCAAGGGGGCTACCCGGCCCGTCGGCCGTCCTGCCGAATCCAGAGCAACAGAGGTTCACACAGGCGTTTCGACGAGATGTGGATGTCTGCGGTGATCTTCGTGGTCTCTGTCCTCGCTCTTGCCTGTGGGTCCCCCTCGATCTTGTCGTCTGCCTGGGCTGCAGCCGCAACGGCATCGCTCCCGTCACAAGAAGGTGCGTTGGTTCATGTTCTCAGGAGGAGGAGCTCAGTCTCTCTCTCTCTCTCTCTCTCTCTCTCTCTCTCTCTCTCTCTCTCTCTCTC
>SZWC01025954.1:0-33611 GCA_023375785.1 Penium margaritaceum
TAGCACCTCGACCCGTACATTGCCCCTGATCTCGCCGTTGGCTCGGAACCAATGTGAATTCACCACATCTTGCCTCAGCAGACATCGTCTTGGACCGCTTGCACAGGGGTGCAATGATCACTCTCACCTGGTGGAGGGCGAAAGAAAGGGTAGGGCACGAGGTTAGTCTGAGAGTGAAGAGATGTTGCATTTGCAATGCATGCTCTTGGTCAATACCCATGATCGCCACAGAGCATGTAAAGTTGTGTGCGCTAATCTTGCTCAATGGAGGTTAGTCCCGTGAAATCGAAATGGAGATGAGATGTCTTGATCTCAAACTCTTTTTCCTTCACTTCGGTATGAGATGCATGTCCCAGGTACAGAGGATGACACCATCTCGGTCTAGTAAAGATTTGCAGTCTGCTTGTCTCAGTCTTGTCTCAGTCCCACTCATGTCCGATGAGATCTCGCTTTTTGAACCATTGCGAGGGGCGAGCGAGGCGGTAGAGCAAGCTGTTGGAACGCACCCAATTCTCGGCGACTTCACTTTTGACTACAAGCAACTTTTTCAAGAAAACTTCATTAAACATCATTTGCAAGCAAACCAAGAGTGGAAAACAAGGCAGCGAGTTGGGGCAGCAGCGTTGTTGATGCAGTGTGCGGGCTTCCACACTAGTTGCTTAAGTTTGCTGTCCCCTCAGTCTGTTGCTCTAGAGACTAATTCTAGAAGCTTTCGGTTTGGTACTCAGAAATGCGCGCGCCAGTGTTAGCGCCAGAAAATAGCTGAAAATTTGAATGTGACTGATTAGGAATCAAGAATGAGCAACAATGGGAGACCCCTCCAAGTTCTAGCTCCCCCCCACTAGTGTAGAACCTGTTACTCAGCTAACCAGCCAATCGGAAGATAGTCGTAGACGTGTTTTCTGGCAGGCAGGGTTTTCTCGGTGAGCCCTGCCAGACGCCCGATAGCCCAAAACCCGGGTGTCGTCCGATTTGCGTGAAAACTGGACCATACCAATGTACCAATGCTGCGAGCGCAGTCGTGTGGTTAGAATCAGCTAGAAAAATAGCAGCAAAGAGTTATGGCTGCCCGAACTCAGGTAGTGCCTACGACGGTCCACGATGCCAAACGGTGCCACGCAGCAAGAGACACGGACCCTCGGCAGAGCATGGTGCTGCAGACGCGATGGCACAGTCAGAACCATCGTTGAGAGCACGCAGACAACATCTGCGGTGGCAGTGACCGTCGGCGGCCGGACCGCTGAGGAGGCCTGCCCATGGAGCTGAGCACGTCGTTGGAGGGAGGAGGCTCCAGCGAATTGCGAGTAGACCTCAGCGTGCGTCGGATCCACCGGACGACACTCCAACAGCATCAAGTCTCACCGTCAGTCATCTGCACGTCGACGTACACAAGCTGGGAGGACACAACGGAGCACAATGAGAGATGCGCAAAAAACCAACACTCCCCCATGACTCACAGGTGTATTGCACATGGGCCGGCAGAGACACAGTCAACAATTAGACTCCCCGAGGGCACGCAAAGACGCATGTATGGATAAAGAGAGCCACTCACGGGCGCACACCAACCGAACTCATAGCCTTCTTCAACGAGTCGCATTTCAGTGCCTTGGTTAAGAAGTCAGCCAGCTGTCGAGCTGTCTCAACCCACACAATGCTGATGCTGCCCTCATGCAACAGTGAACGCACAAAGTGATACTCAACGTTGATGTGCTTTGTAAGTGTGTGATGCACGCCATCATTGTGAGTAATGGCCATGGCACTCTCATTGTCACAATGCAACGTGACGGATGCGACGGACTGACGCAACTTGGACAACAAACGACGCAACCAGACACTCTCACACGCGCTTGACCCAAGGGCCACGTACTCAGCCTTAGCAATGCTGCGTGCAATGCACACCTGCTTGCCACTGTGCCAGGACACAGCCGTGCCGCCGATCAGAAAGATCCAGCGTGTGCGACTCTTGCCGTCTGGACTTCCGGCCCAGTCATTGTCGGTGTAGCCCACCACGATCACAGACGGCTGGCGGCGGAACATGAGACCTTGCCGAGGAGTCGAGACGACATAGTGTAGTACCCGGATAGCGGCCTTGAAGTGGAGGTAACGCTGCTCCAATGAAAACTGAGCCAAGAGGTTGACTACGAATGCGATGTCTGGGCGCATCGTCGTAGCGAAGAACATCAGTGACGCGATGACTCACAGATATGTGGTCACGTCAACTGGCTCCCCCACAACGGCTGGATCAGGACTCTTCAGCTTCACCTTGCTATCATGTGACATGGGTGAAGATGCGCTGGGCATGAGGGGCAGGTCCTCGGCGAAGCAAGTGGATAGGATCTGCACATAGGCAGCCTGGTGGACGTGCAGAATGCCCTGGGAACGATCATGCTCGAGCTCCATGCCCAGGAAGTCTCGGGCAGACCCGAGATCCCTCATCTAGTAAGCAGTGCGTAGCAGGTCCTTAACCTGCTGGATGGCACCCATGTCAGGCGACACAGTGAGGAGATCGATGACGTAGACCAGGACAGCGGCGAGGGTCTGGTCTCGCGGGCTGAAAAACAGTGCGGGATCAGCAGTGCTGCGCTGAAGGCCGTCGCGAAGGAGCGTGCTGCTGATGTCCTGGTTCCAACACCGAGGCGACTGCTTCAGACCGTAGAGGGCCTTCCACAGCGGCCAGGCTCTCCCAGTGCCATCGTCGAAGCCTGGAGGCTGCACCATGTAGAGCTCGTCACCCTCCAGTGAACCATGGAGGAAGGCGTTACTCACGTCCATCTAATGCAGCTCCCACCCATGCTGAGTAACCAAGCTGAAGAGCGCCCCGCTCGTGGAGAACCGGCCAACTGGGGCAAAGATCCGGTCGTAATTGACCCCAGGGACCTGAGCAAACCCCTTGGCTGTGAGGTGGGCCTTGTACTTGTCCAAGGAACCTTTGGGCTTCCATTTGCGCCGAAAGACCCACTTGGCACCGATGGCCTTCCTACCTAAAGGGAGGTCGACGAGGTCATACACGTGGTGCTGTCGGATAGCAGCGAGCTCGTCAGCGCAGGCAGCATCCTAGTGTGCGGCCTCAGGGGAGGCTTGAGCCTCGCGTACGATGGCTAGGTCCTCCGGGTGTGCTATGGAGCGAATTCAGAGAGCGTGTACATCTCGAGCTCCAGGTAGGATGCGTGCGAGTGCAGCTATGACAGCATGCCGATGCTCGTGATGAAGCATGGCATACCCAAGTGCAGAGCCAGGATGAAGGTCTGCAATGATAGCCAAAGTGGTCAGGCCAAGGGCCTTAGTGCCAGGGTCCCCACTCATGACCGTAGGAGTGGAAGAGACACTTGGCTTGACAGGGGGCTGAGACGCCACTGGGCAAGGTGTTGCCGTCTGCGCGCTCATTGGCGGTCTAGGTCAGAGGTTGCCGCCTGGGCCAGGCCTGTAGCGCGGCAGGGCAGGAGATGGCACCGACTCTGATGGGCCGACGGAGGCGGACAAGGTTGCTGGCCCGGAGGGACCTGCGGACACGACTGGGGCTGCTGACTCGGAGGGGCTTGCGGACGCGACTGGGGCCGCCGGCCCGGAGGGGCCGGCGGGCGCGACTGGGGCATCAAGCCTGGAGGGACCAGTGGACGCAACTGGGGCGGCTGGCCTAGAGGAACCAGTGGGCGCAAGTGGGGCCGCCGGCACGGAGGGGCCGGCGGGCACAACTTCGGCAGCTGGGCTGGAGGGACCAGTGGACGCGACTGGGATGGCTGGCTTGGAGGGACCAGTGGATGCGACTGCGGCCGCCCGGCCAGAGGGGCGGGCGGGTGCGACTGGGGCCGTCGGCCTCGGAGGACCAGTGGACACGACTGGGGCTGCAGGCCTGGAGTGACCAGTGGACGCGACTGGGGCTGCTGGCTTGGGGGGACGAAGTGATGTGCCTCCCGGAAGTGGCAGGACGGAGGACACACTCACCACTCCCCCACGCGACGGGCGGGACACCAACGAGCCAGAGGAAACGAGATCACGTAGAAACAGCTCCTCAAAGAAGAGGGTATTGCAGGACTCGATGGTGTACTGTCGGGAGGGATCCCAGAAGCGTCAAGCCCTGGACTGGCGAGAGACAAAAAGAAAGGTGCAAGGACGCCCGTGGGGGGCGAGCTTGTCGCCTTGTTGCGGGTCGGGCAGCTAGACAATGGCCATAGAGTCCTAGACGCGAGGAGGGCGGACGTCGGCTCGTTGACCGTACCAATGTTAGTACGGCATGGACTAGCGGGAAGGGGTCCGTGGGGAATCCGGTTCCAGACCCACGTCATGTAGGCCATGGCTTCAAAATAGAAGCCATCGGACAGGCCAGACTCAACCCGCATGGTGCGGACGGCGTCAGCCATAGTACGGTTCCACCGCTCGGAGACGCCATTCTGGGTGGGCGTGTGGGATGCGGACGTCTCGTGGTGGATACCGCGGGAGGCGAGGAAAGTCGAGGTCTCGTCCATGTACTCAACAACGTGAGTACATGGGCGAGACCACGGTCGATATCTTTGGCAAAGAGATCGACCACACTTGCGCTCCGCAAGGACAATCCAGTCTTGAATGGCACGGGCGACATCGCTTTTCTCCTGAAGGCAGAAGACCCAGCGGTAGCGAGAGTAGTCGTTCGTGAGGGTGAGGACATAGCGGCCGTGCTCTCCGACAGACTCCATAGGGGGAGGACCCATGACATCGGAATGGACCACGTCTAGAGGGGCGGATGCACAGGAGGAGGACAGAGGGTATGTGGACAGGTGCATCTTGCCCTGAGCGCAGTCAATGCACTCTGTGGGGCACGGGAGTGGGAATGTCTCCGGGTCAAGGCCCTTGGCCGGCTGGATGCAAAGCATGCTGTCTACGGCAGCAGAGTGGACGTGGCAAAGGCGATGGTGGAGGAGTCGGGTGTGCTGTGGAGAGAGCGTGCTGGTGACGAACACATGGCCTATGGCGGCCGACGAGGAGGGGACGGAAGGAGAGGAGGACAGACAAGGTATGTGCCACAGGTTGCCACGGGCGGTGGCGTGCAAAACGACAAGACCGGATGGATGCAACGATAGAGTGCCAACACAACGCGAATGCACAACGTCCATGCTCGTGCGGTCAAGGGCAGTGACCAACAGAAGGCTAAGCTCAAGACCTGGGACGAAGAGGACATCGGTCAAGAAGATATCACCGACAAGACCACGAAAAGGAACGACGCCGACACCGCGAATAGGTAACACCTGTCCGAAGCCCGTCCGGACCCCGGAGACATCGCCTATAGGACAAAGCATACTGAAGGCCTCGCAAGAGGCCATCATGTGATGCGTGGCTTCAGAGTCGATGATCCAGGTCTCGGCACGGTCCTGGACCGGTGTTGCCAGATCACTGAGAGTCAAATGGCAGCAAGCGAGAGACTCGGACGCGATGGAAGGGGGTACAAACCGAGATTGCCAATGGTCAAGCCACGTGACCAGGAGAGGAGTTTACAGGGGATGGCGAGACAAACGAGGAAGTAGGACACGACTGTAGCTCAAGCTCAGTCAAGCAGGGTAATGGGGACGAGCAGGAGGTGACGCAACTCGTACTTCTCTTGGGGGGGAGGACGAGGCACGCCGAGATGAAGCGTTATGAACTGCTCCAGCTGATGCTCGCGCGTGGACGGCCTAAGAGTGTAGACCGAGTGCGAAGTGATGGCACTCGAGCCCGGATAGAAGGAGGACTACCTTGGTAAAGAGAACAGAGGCGCCGACGGCAACGGATGATACTGCTGCGGAGCTGGCGTCTACGGGACAGGTGTCGCGGTCGGAGGAGTGGAGCCGCTGGACGGGGTTGAGACGTTAGGGGTGGCGATAGCTACGGCGGAAGAGGCAAGATAGTGCTCCCGTTAGCGATGCATGGTGGCGATGACCCGCACCTCGACCGTCAGTAGTGGGCAGGTGTACCACACGTGCCCTGGCTGGCCATAGTTGTGGCAGACTGAGCCAATGCTCGATCCAGTCAACCGCTGTTTCTGCTCCTGCTGCTGCTGACCCTTGCCCTTCTTGCTCCGATGCTTCTTCTTCCCGGGCGAAGAGGAGCTGGTGGAGGAAGAAGCGGCTGTGGGGGAAACCAGCTACCGAAGCAATGGCAGGGGAGGTGTGGGCCTTTGTGCGCTAGAGATAGGACTCCATGTGAGCTTCCTCAATCCTGAGAAAGAGCTCATATGCCCAGGGCATGAGGGTGTCCTATGGCGCCATGGTGGAGAGGACGTCCTTGGAGTAGTGGACGAAGACATCCTCGTATGCGCTGGTGGCACTGTCCTTGATGGTGAGGAGCGCGGCCAGAACTCGTGGAGCAGAGGTATCTAGGCGCCGGGGGATGTCCTCAGCCCGTTGCGAGTATGTGGTGACTGTCTCATTCTCTCCCATGTGCAGGTAGTTGAACTCCCGCAGCAGACGGCTGGTCTCAATGTCGCTAGACAGGCGATGGGAAGGAGTGAGGATGTGCCACGCAGCTGCAGGGTCTTGGGTGGTGCTTGTAGTAAAGTCACCCAGAAAGGGCTCTAGGGCCAGGCGGGAAGCCGGAGGAGCGACAAGGACGAGGGCGCGTACGGCGCGATCGGCGTGATATAGCTGGTCGGCCTGTGTGGAGTTGTACAGGAGGATGTGGTATGTCCATTGACCTTCACCCTACGCCCCGATGCGGAAGCCGAGCTCCCAGCTCCGGAACTGCTCGACGGCCTTAAGCCGCGGATGCGTTGTCTCAAAATCCCTTTGGCTGCGGCCAGCACCCAGAGTGGAGCCAAGGACGGCGGTCTCTGTCGTTGGCGCTGAGTCTGCTGCTGCGTTAGGTAATGCGTGGCAGCGGACACAGCGGGGCTGGTGTGCCCAGGAGGAATGAACGACAGAGGGGTAATAGTGGCAATTTGTGAGGCCTGCGGCTATAGTGCTGCAAGCTGCTGCGGCAGGGGGGCAAGCTGTTGTTGAATGGCAGTCAGGGGGTCGGAGTTGCCGGTGCCGACGCCTGTGGGCTACTGTTGCTGCTATTACTACTACTTCTGCTGCTGTTGCTACTGCTGTTGCGGCTGTAGTTACTGCTACTGCTGTTGCTGCAGCTGCTGTTGAAGCTGCAGCTGGTGCTGTTCTTGGTTCTGTTACTGCTGCTGCTGCTGTTGCTGCTACTGCTCTTGCTATTGCAGCTGTTGCAGCTGCTACAAGAAAAAGGGGAGGGTACACCCCTGAGGGCAGCTGGCCATGAGCAGCGAGCTGTAAGCAGTGAGCCCACTGCTCGTTGCGAGCAATAGACTGTGGCCAATGAGCTACGAGCTTACTGCTCGCAGTCTGGTGCCCACAGCAAACAACGAAGCTCGCTGTGTAAGACGAAAAGAAAAAAAAAGACGAAAAAATTCCCCCACCCCAGCAGCACCTGCCATAGCTGCTGCAGCAGCCACAGCAGCCACAGCAGCACGCAGCAACAGTGGGAGTAGCAGCAGGAATAGAAGCAGCAACTGCAACAGTAGCTACAGTAGCAGTAGCAGCAGTTGCTGCCGCCATAGCAGCCGCAACAGCAGTTGTAACAGTAGCTGCTGCAACAATAGCTGCTACAACAGCAACTGTTGCAACAGTAGCTGCAGCAGCAGCGACAGACAGCGGCAATGGTAGCAACAGTAGTAATAGCAAAATCAACAACAACAGTCGCTGCAGTTGTGTAGCAACGGTCCTAAGAATGGTTGCTGCTGACATCAATATCCAGTCGGTGATGTCACTTCTGACATCACTGCTGACATCATCAACAAAAGAAAGGGGGGAAGGGGAGGAAGAAACTCTATAGTACCAGGAGTAGCAGATAACGCAGCAGTAGCTGCTGACGCCAGCCGTCCTAGGCTGATGTCACTGCCGACATCAGCAGCACAAAAAAAAAAGACACCAAAACCAATGGCTAATAGCCCCAGTGGGAAGGGGTCCTCCTCCATTGGGGGGAACCCTAGGGGGGTTACCTCTTCTTGCAGCAGCTGCAACAGCTGCAGCAGCAGTAGCAGTAGGAGCTGGAATAGCAACAGTAGTAGCTGCAATAGTAGCAGTAATAGCAGCACTTGCAGTAGCAGCAGCAGCGGCAACGAAGGCAGTAGCAACAGCAGCCCACAGGCGTTGTTGCCGACACCTCTGACCCCCTGACTGCCATTCAGCAACAACTCGTTACCCTGACGCAACAGCTTGCAGCACTGTAACCACTAGCCTCTTAGACTGCCACTAGTGTCCCTTTGCTATTCTTTCCTCCTGGGCATGCCAGCCCCGTTGTGTCTGCTACCACACATTACCTGGTGCAGCAGCAGACTCAGGACCAGCGATCGATAGTGACTACCGTCCTTGGCCCCACTCTAGGCGCCGGCCGTAGGCAAAAGGACTTTGACACGCGGTCCCCGCCACTTCAGGCTGCCGAGCAATTCCGGACCTAGGAGCTCAGCTTCCGCATATGGGTGCTGAGTGAGGGTTTGTGGGCATGCTAATCAATTTCGTACGACTCCACCCAGGCCGACCAGCTGCATGACGCTGGTCGTGCCGTACGTGCCCTTGTCCCCGTCGCTCCTCTGGCTTCCCGCTTGGCCCTAGAGCCTTTTCTCGGTGACTTTATCACTGGGGACACCCCATATCCTACAGCCGCGTGGCATGTCCTCACTCGTCCCCATCGCCTGTCTAGCGACATTGAGACCAGCCGTGTACTACAGGAGTTCAACTCCTTATACATGGGGGAGACTGTGACAGTCACCGCATACTGGAAGTGGGTTGAGGACATCCTCCGTCGCTTAGGTACCTCTACTCCACCCCCTTGGTACCACCGGTGCGTATGCGGACGTCTTCGTCCACTACTCCCAGGACGTCCTCTCCACCATGGCGGCCCAGGGCACCCTCAAGCCCTAGGCATATGAGCTCCTCATCAGGATTGAGGAAGCTCACCTGGAGTCCCGTCTCCAGTGCACAGAGGCCCTCGCCTCCCCTGTCGTCACTTCCGTGGTCGTGGCTTCCCCCGCAGCTGCTAACTCCACCAAATCCTCGTTGCCGGGGGAAGAAGAAGCGCCGCGGCAAGAAGGGCAAGGGTTAGCAGTAGTAGCAGCAGTCGACTGGGTCCAGTAGTGGCTCGGTCTGCCACAACTGTGGCTAACCAGGGCACGGGTGGTACATGTGCCTGCTGGTGACGGATGATGCGCGTGCCATCACAACCATGCATTGCCAGTGGGAGCGCCACCTCGCCTCTACCACCGTAGTTTTCGCCACCCTTGGCACCTCGAGCCCATACAACAGTTCCACTCCTCCAACCGTGACATCGGTCCCGCAGACGCCAGCTCCTAAGCAATATCATCCGCAGCCTTTGCGCCTCTGTTCCCTTCACCGAGGCGGTCCTCCTTCTATCCAGGCTCTGGGGCCATCACTCTGCACTCATTCTACACTCCCGGGATGTCCACGTACGAGGGTCAGCTACAGCAGTTCATTGCGCTTCAGCTCGGCCTGCCTTGCCCTCCCCCCTAGGGAAGTGCGAGTTGCATCACCTCCTACTTGTCCCCATTGCCCTGCGTGACTGAGCTTGAGTTGCGGTCGTGTCCTCCTTCCTTGTTTGTCTTGCCATATTTTGCAATCTCCTCTGCCCCCCTTTGTGACAACGTCGCGTGGCTTGATGATTGGCAGCCTCGGTTCGCACCCACTTCCAACGCGTCTGTATCTCTAGCTTGCTGCCATGTGATTGTAAGTGATCTGGCGACACCGGTCCACGACCCTGTTGAGACCTGGATCATCAAATCCAAAGCCACACATCACATGACGGCCTCTTGCGAGGCCTTTAGTATGCTTGGTCCTGTTGGGGATGTATGTGGGGTCCGGACGGGCTCTAGACAGGTGTTACCTGTCCGCGGTGTCGGCGTCGTTCGTTTCCGTAGTCCTGCTGGTGATATCTTCTTGATCAATATCCTTTTCGTCCCAGGTCATGAGCTCAGCCTTTCAACCGATTCTATCCTTGAGCGCATGAGCATGGACGTTGTGCACTCACGTGGTGTTGGCACTGTGTTGTGTCCATCTGGTCTTGTCCTTCTGCACGCCAAGGTCCGTGGCAACCTGTGGCACGTACCTCATCTGTCCTCCTCTCCTTCCATTCCCTCCTTGTCGGCCGCCACAAGCCATGTGTTCGTCACTAGCACACTCTCTCCACATCACACCTGCCTCTTGTACCGCCGCCTTTGCCACGGCAGCAGAGTGGACTCTGCTGCCGTAGATAGCATGCTCCGCACCCAGCCGGCCAAGGGCCTTGACCCAAAGACTTTCCCTCTCCCTTGCCCCACAGAGTGCATTGATTGCGTTCAGGGCATGATGCACCGGTCCACATACCCTCTGTCCTTTCTCGTGCATCTGCCCCTCTAGAACTGGTCTATTCCGATGTCATGGGTCCTTTCCCTACGGAGTGTGTCGGAGAGCATGGCCACTATGTCCTCACCCTCACGAACGACTACTCTTGCTGCCACTGGGTCTTTTGCCTTCGGTAGAAGAGCGATGTCGCCCATGCCATTCAGGACTGGCTTGTCCGTGTGGAGCGCGAGTGTGGTCGATCTCTTCGCTGCTTTCGCTTCGATCGTAGCGGTGAGTACATGGGTGAAACTGCCTCTCGTGGTATCCACCACAAGACATCCGCATCCTACACGCGTGCCGAGAACGACGTCTTCGAACGGTGGAACCGTACCATTGCTCACGCCGTCCGCACCATGCGGGTTGCGTCTGGCCTCTTTGATGGCTTCTATTTTGAAGCCATGGCCTACATGATGTGGGTATGGAACAGGATCCCCCACAGACCCCTTTCCCGATAGTTCACGCCGTACCAGCACTGGTGTGGTCAGCGAGCTGACCTCCGCCCAGCTCGGGTCTGGGGCTGCATGGCTATTTTGTGGCTGCCCGGCCCACAACAGAGCGGGAAGCTCGCCCCCCGCAGGCGTCTTTGCTCCTTTCTCGGTGTCTCTCCTTTGTCAAAGGCTTAGCGCTTCTGGGATCCCTCCCGCCATTATATCGTTGAGTCAATTGATGTCCTCTTCTTTGCAGAGCTATTTCCGCACGATCTCGTTTGCTCTGGCTCGTCGGTGTCCCTCCCGTCAAGTGGGAGAGTGGTGAGTCCGTCCTCCGTCCTGTTGCTTTCAGGTGGCACATCACTTTGTCCCTCCGAGCCAACAGCCCCTGTCGCGCCCGCTGCCCGTCCCTCAAGCCAACAATCCCAGTCGCGCTCGTTGGCCCCTCCAAGCCAGCAGCCCCTGCCGCGGCCACTGGTCCCTTTGGGCTAGCCGCCCTAATCGCATCAACTCGTCCCTTCGGGCCAGCCACCCTAGTCGCGTCCACTGATCCCTCTGGGCCAGCCACCCCAGTTCTATCCACTGGTCCCTACGGGCCAGCTGTCCTAGTCGCGTCCACGGGTCACTGCGAGCCAGCCGCCCCAGTCGTGTCCACTGATCCCTCAGGGCCAGTCGCCCCAGTCGCATCCACTGGTCCCTCCTAGCCAGCTGCCCCAGTCGCGTCCACTGGTCCCTCCGGGCCAGCCGCCTAGGTCGTGTCCACTGGTCTCTCCGGGCCAGCCGCCCCAGTTGCGTCCACTGGTCCCTTCACTTCAGCCGCCCCAGTCGGGCCCGCGGGCCCCTCCGGGCTGGTGACCCGAGTCGCTTCCGCTGGCCCCTCCCGGCCAGCAGTCCAAGTCGCGTTCGTTGGTCCCTCTGGGCTAGCAACCCCGTCCGCCTCTGTTGTCCCATTAGACTCAATGACATCTGCTGCCGTGCCGCGCTACACACGTGGCCCAGGCGGCAGCCTCCGACCCAAACCGTCAGTGAGCGAGCAGACCGCAACACCTCGCCCAGTGGTGTCTTGGCCCCCTGTCGCTCCACGTGTCTCTTCCACTCCTACGGTCGTGAGTGGGGACCTTGGCACCAAGGTCCTCGGCCTGACCACTTCGGCTATTATTGCAGATATTTACCCTGGCATCTGCAGTGGGCTACGCCATGCTTCATTACGAGCATCGGCATGCTATCACGGCTGCACTCACACGTATCCAACCTAGAGCTCGAGATGCACACGCTCTCTCAGTCCGCTCCATAGCATGCCCGAAGGACCAAGCCACCTTCCACGAGGCGCAAGCCTCTCTTGAGGACACACATTGGGATGCTGCCTGCGCTGACGAGCTCACTGCTATCTGGCAGCACCACGTGTATGACCTCGTCAACCTCCCTCGAGGGCGGAAGTCCATCGGTACCAAGTGGGTCTTTCGGCACAAATGGAAGCCCTACGGGTCGTTGGACAAGTACAAGGCCCGCCTCACAGGTAAGGGATTTGCTCAGATCCTTGGGGTCTATTACGACCATATCTTTGCCCCAGTTGGCCGGTTCTCCATGAGCCGGGTGCTCCTCAGCCTGGTTGCCCAGCATGGGTGGAAGCTGCATCAGATGGACGTGAGCAACGCCTTCCTCCATGGTTCACTGGAGGGTACGGAGCTCTACATGGTGCAGCCTCCAAGCTTCGACAATGGCACTGGGAGAGTCTGGCGGCTACAGAAGACCCTGTACGGCCTGAAGCAGTCACCTCGGTGCTGGAACCAGGAGATCTACAGCACGCTCCTTCGTAGCGGCCTCTAGCGCGGCACCACTATCCTCGCACTATTTGTCAGCCCGCGAGGCTAGACCCTCGCAGCTGTCCTAGTCTACATTGACAATCTCCTCATTACATTACCTGACATGGTTGCCATCCAGGGTGTCAAGGGTCTACTGCACACCGCCTACCAGATGAAGGATCTCAGGTCTGCCCGAGACTTCCAAGGCATGGAGCTCGAGCATGATCGCTCCCAGGGCATCCTACAAGTCCACCAGGCTGCCTATGTACAGACCCTGTCCACTCGCTTTGCCGAAGACCTGCCCCTCGTGCCGAGCGCATCTTCACCCATGTCACCTGATGGCCAGGTGAAGCCAAAGAGTCCTGACCCAGCCGTTGTGGGGGAGCCAATTGACGTGACCACGTAGCTACGAGTCATCAGGTCACTGATGTTCCTGGTGACGGCGACGCGCCCTGACATCGCGTTCGCTGTCAACCTCCTGGCTCAGTTTTCTCAGGATCCGCGTCACCTCTACTTTGAGGCCGTGATCCGAGTACTGCACTATGTTGTCTCGACTCCTCAGCGAGGTACTACATTCGCCGCTAGCCGTTTGTGGTTGCGTTGGGCTACACCAACAGTGATTGGGCCGGTAGTCTAGACGGTAAGAGTTGCACATGATGCATCTTTCTGGTCGGTGGCACGGCTGTGTCCTAGCGCAGTGGCAAGAAGGGGTGCATTGCACGCAACACTGCTGAGGCTCAGTACGTGGCCCTTGGCTCAAGCGCGTGTGAGAGTGTGTGGTTGCGTCGTCTGTTGTCTGAGTTGCGTCAGTTTGTCACATCCATCACGTTGCATTGTGACAGTGAGAGTGCCATGACCATTGTCGACAATGACGGTATGCATCACACACACACAAAGCACATCAATGTTGAGTATCACTCTGTGTGTTTGTTGTTGCATCACAGCAGCATCAGCATTCTGTGGGTTGAGACAGCACGGCAGCTGGCTGACTTCTTGACCAAGGCATTGAAGCGCAAAATTTTCAAGAAGGCGGTCAGTTCGGTCGGTGGGCGTCCATGAGTTGCTCTCTTTGTCCCTGCTTGCGTCTCTACATGCTCTGGGGGAGTCTGATTGTTGACTGTGTCTCTGCCCACCCACGTGCACTACGGTTTTGAGTCATGGGGAAGTGTTGGTTTTCTGCGCATCCTCATTGTGCTCTGTTGTGTCCTCCCAACTTGTGTACATCGGCGTGCAGATGATTGACGGCAAAATTTGACGCTGCTGGAGTGTCGTCCGGTGGAGCCAACGCACGCTGAAGGCTACTCGCAGTTCGCTGGAGCCTCCTCTCCACGGCGACGTGCTCAGCTCCATTAGCAGGCCTCCTCGGTGGTCAGGCCGCTGGCGGTCACTGCCACCACAGATGCTGTCTGCATGCGTCAGGCGCTGGATCTGACTCTATCATTGCGTCTGCAGTGTCATGCTCTGCCTAGGGTCCATGTCTTATGTCGCGTGGCACTGTTTGGCATCATGGACTATCGTAGGTCCTGCCTGGGTTCAGGCAGCCATAAATCTTTGCTACAATTTTTGTAGCTGATTCTGACTGCACGACTGCGTTTGCAGCGTTGGTACATTTGTATGGTCCAGTTTTCAAGCAAAACATTGGTATGCTCAGGTTTTGGGCTGTCGGCTATCTGGCAGGGCTCACCGAGAAAACCCTGCCTGCCAGAGAAAAGGCCTAGGAATCTTCTGATTGGCTGGTTAGCTGAGTAACAAGTTCTACACTAGTGGGGGGGAGCTAGAACTTGGAGGGGTCTTCCATTGTTGCTTATTCTTCATTCCTAATGAGTCACTTTCAGTTTTCAGCTGCTTTCTGATGCTAACACTGGCGCGCGCGCTTCTGAGTAACAAACCTAGAGCTTCCAGACTTAGACTCTAGAGCAGCAAACTGAGGGGGCAGCCGACTTAAGCAACAAGCATGGAAGCCCACATGCTTCATCAACAAAGCTGCTACCCCAACCTGCTGCCTAGCGTTTCCTTTTGTCTTGCTCCTATGCACTTCAAAAATTCAAACCTACCTGGTTCCTGGCCTACCGGAGACGCAAACCTGGCTGTGGTGGTCGAACGTTTATGCCGACCTGAACGGCTGGACAGGTTTCTTTGTTGTCCTGATGATCCAGGCCATCAGTGCTCGAGAATACATCGAAGTATTTGTTTTGGCGTAGCTGGCCTCGCTAGCTTTGCAATACCGGCGATGGTTTAAAGATAGGATCTGTTTTGTTTTGCATTACCGATGGCAAAAATCCTGCATGAAGTTAATATGAAGCAATGTGAGAAAGCATTGTTTTTCACAATTTCTAGGCCGCTAGCAATGTCGCCGTTCTAGCGGCCTACACCGTGAGGCTTTCACTTCAGGTCGGATTAAAGTATGAACCAGATGGACCAGCGGATGAAATGAGCGGTCATCGCTGGCCGTCACATATTTTGGTAGTAGTTTTTTCGTACAGGAGTTTCCCAGACGCACCCGTCCTCGACGTGGCCGAACATTGTGGTGGCTGCTGAGGTCATCGCCTCGCAGAAGTTTTCCCTAGCGAGATTTACACTGCGGTACGAGATTCTTGTCCCGATCTTGCGCGACAGGTAACGTGTCTCGGTCTCGTCTCGTCTCGCACGAGACAAATTGAGATAGTCTCGTGTCTTGCGGTACGAGACAATGAGACGAGAAAAATTCGAGAAAATCGAGATCGAGACCGGTCTCGATCTCGATTTAACACCATTAATGGAGGTCATGTTTTTTTTCCTCGGAAGTTTCAATTGTTTTTTGCAGCCAGACAATACCCAGGCTAGCAGATGCACATGCAAGGCAATCACAATGTTCGCAGAAGTCAAGTAAGGGGAGAGGTGCATTGTTTCATAAGCAACTGATGGACTCTACAAATACTTTTTTGTTGTCTATGCCAGTCAGAATACAAATTTAGGCATGTCAATTCACCATGGAAATTGGTCCAAAATCATTTTTTCCACCCTAATCTGGTGCACATACACTTCAATGTTGTGCGAAGTGGTCTTATGAATGATAAGTTCAAATCAAACAATAGAGTGTGCACACATTCTAGTATGACATTTGTTGTGTGACACATAATGCGAAAGAATTCCTGTTTGCTCCATAGCCACTAAACCAAGGAAACCTAATAGGCTAAAGAAAAAAAGGGGAGTGCCCCATCACTTATGCAACGTGTTGTGATTGTTGTAATTTGCGTGTGCAAAGTCTCAGTGATCAGTGTCGTCACCTCGTTGTTGGTGCATATGCTCGTGCACAAGACTCACTTGGCTAATGTTGACGACGTGGGACGCTAGCGATGGAGAGGATGTTGCATCATTGTGAGAGGCATGACTTCCGTCTCCTCATGTGGAGTCTCCCACTTTGTAGCAATGCGCGTCCAGCTCCATTGGCAGTAGCCACCGTCACTCATGTCGCCTACAGTCATAGGCGACTGTTTTGACAGCATAGATTTTGCTGAGGTACAAGCAGCCATAACCTTGCTCTGTGAATTTTGTAGCTGATCCTGACTGTCCGACTGTATTTGCAACGTGCATATTTTGGTATGGTTCCGTTTTCAAGAAAAACGGGCGACGCCCGGATTTAGGGTTGTTGGTCCTCTAGCAGGCCTCACCAAGAAAACTACACAGGCCAGAAAAGAGTGCATTGTCCGGATTGGTTGGTAGATTGAGTAACAAGCGTCACAAATGTGAAGACCTAGGTTAGAATGGGAGGGGTCTCTCCCCAATCCTCATTCTTGCTCTTAACTCAGTTGATACCCACTTTCAGCTGCACTTATGGTGCAAAGTCTTGAGTGCAAATTTTCCCTCTGACAACTGAGGAGCCATCACTGCTTAGGCACTGAATCCGGACGTACCAGGCCACGCACTTCACTCCAACTGCATGAGGCGGCAAAAATGGTCTTGTCCAGACTAGCGCAACATCGTTTCCATTTTGGTATCACAGCAATATCGTAGCGGATGCAGCAAACTGAGCAGTAGCAGCGGCGTACAGGTGCCAGTCAGCATTGGCGGACCTCCATACGCACTAGTGGAGGAGAAACTCTGCCGGATTTCCCTTGGCAGAGCTAGCCTCGCCTCATATCGGCTTCAAAATGCTCCGACGTGGGCGAAATGCTGCCGATTATTTTTCACGGTATCTACCCCACACTGGTGGTGGTGTCAGCACTTACACGACCAAAGCAAAGTAGCACAATGGCGACGACTGAGCTGACGCACATGGCGACGTCACCGCCACGCAGTAGGTAAGTGTCCTTGCTGCTGCTCCATTCATTTCTCTACCTTCTCCTCTCTCTGTACCCGGCGTATCCTTCCTGTCGGTCGCAGCCACATCAGCAACCGTGGAATCATCGTGGATAGACCCAGGAACCAGAGATCCGGGAAGAAAGAGAAAGATAATCTTGGCCTCCTGCACTCCCTCTCTCTCTGACTGCCATGCGGCAGGAGGAGCAGCTGCGAGGCAACAGCAACAACGCTAGCAGCAGCCAAGCAGATGTAGCAGAAGCAGGAGCTGTCATGCAGCAACAAGAACTACGCGCAACAGTAGCAGCCGTACTAGCCGTAGCGGCAGCAACAGCAGCACCAACAGCAGAAGGAGCAACAGCAGCAACAGCAGATGCAACTGCAGAAACAGCTCACAACGATCGTAGCAGCACCATGTAGCTGCAGCAACAGCAACAGCACCGAGCGGCAGCAACAACAGCTTGGTGGTGGTTGTGGCGGCGTACGCAGCAGCAGCAGCTCTGTCAGGCTGCCGGCCACCAACCTCTCAGAAAACAAAGGAAGACTGGGCAGATCAGTAGTTTTCTTAAAGGAGTACTCAACAAGTTGGGTTATTTTTTTTTCAAGAACTGCAAAAAGGTAAACTTTTCCCTTGCTTCAAATCCTCTAGAAACGTGGTGACTGAACAAATTTGACAACTTTCATGCCCGCCTTGTCGTATACACATTTAGTAGCACCCCCCGCATAGCACCATGGCCGGACCTGGCACCGCTGGAGCAGCACAATCAATCTCTACCATTGCAACGCTGCCATCTGACCCGGTTGTTGCTCTTCAGCAGCAAGCTGACAAATTGCGCCAACTCCTTACCACATTACAGTCTGCTCAGAAGCCATCAACCATTCAAGTTGCTTCTCCCTGGCCAGCCTGATCGCATGGTCTCCACTGTAGTATAGACAGTAGATCAGCAGTAGCAGTAGGAGCAGCAGGAGTAGTAGCAGTATGTCTCGAGTGTCATAGGGTCTCTAGGCGGTGCAACCAGTACTCAGCGTAGGCCAAAGGATTTCGAGACACCACCACCCTACCTTGAGGTGGGACAGTTTGCGTCTTGGGAGCTGTTGTTTCGCCTTTGGGCTCAGGGTGAGGGTCTCTGGCCCTACTACACCCTAAAGTACGATTCCTCCATTCTCTAGCTGCTGTTTGACGCAGGTCGTGCTGCTTGGGCCCTCGTCTTCGCTGCATCGGGAAGTGATTGCATTGACCTCAAGCCCCTCATTGGCGATCCTACTGCCGGCACCGACCCTTACCCCCTTGAGACGTGGAATATCCGCACATGCCCCTACCGTGCTTCTGGCTAGGCCATCCTTAGTCGCCTTCTGAGGAGCTTCAGTGACCTCAAGATGGATGACTCCGAGTCCATCACCACCTATTGGTGCCGCGTGCAGGATCTTCTTCGCTGGCTGAGCAAGGCTGGTCTGCCTCCAATATCTGCTCTCCTCACGATCTAGAACGGTACAACTCCCGACTACATGAATATCCTCGTCAACAATGACGTTGAGATTTTGGAGGCCATGGCGTCCCAGGACACTATGATATCTTGGTCTTATTCTCTGTTCTTGAAATGGGAGGAAGCGATTCAGGACACCCGCTTGCAGCGTGGAGACACAGAGGCATTAGCAGCATTCAGCTTTGCCTTTCATACGCCTCCTTCATCCGAGACCCCTGGTGCTACCGGAGCCACGCGTGGTACTCGCCGCGGCAAAGGGGGACATGTGAAGAAGGGCAGGGCAAGACCTAGCAGCCGTCCGACAGCAGCTCCTGTAGCAGCTCTCTCGTCTGGCACAATTGTGGCCAGCAGGGTCATGGCTGGTACACCTGCCCATCACCTTCTGACGAGTCTTGTATTATCAACACCATGCATCGCGAGCAGGAGTGGCGCCTTGGTACCGCTGCAGCCAACACCGCCTCTCATGTCGGTGCTGCCTCCACTTCCTCAGTAGCCGCCTCCTCCATCGGCACAATAGTAGTTTTGACTACATCCCCGACTTCTCCTATGCCTTCTGACGGACCTATTGCTACATGGAATCCGTATCTAGCGTGGTCATCTCTACCATCGCAGCTCAGATACACCTCATCTCCTCCCTCCGGCGTGGTGACGCTGCATTATCTCCTGACTCACAGGCCTTCTGCTCGCGATTGCCAGCTAGAGCAGTCCATTGCACACTGCCTTGGCATCCCCCTCGTCAGTCCCAGGGAAGTACAACTTGTATGTCTACCAGTCAGGATGTCACACACAGTTGTTAGACTGAGACTGCTCTCCAGGACAATCATCTTGTGGATGATCGTTGTGTTTCCACTTTCCTCTTGAATGATGTTTCCTGGCTTGATGATTGGCAGGTACGCTATGTATCTCAGTCTCATCCGCAGCGTCCACTACCCGCGTCATGTCAGGTCGCTCAATGCAATGTTACCACATCTTTCCTCGACCCTGATGGCACTTGGATCATCAAATCTGGGGCTATGCATCACATGATGTCTTGTTGTCAAGCTTTCAGTATGCTTGGCCCGGTTGGCAATTTCCAGAGCGCCGGACTGGGTCCGATCGGGTGCTTCCTGTTTGTGGTATTGGTGTTGTCCGTTTTTGGGGTCCTTCTTGCAACGTTTACGTCACTGATGTACTATATATGCCTACCCTTGAGCTCAGCCTTCTGTCCATCACTGCTCTTGACTGCATCAGCATGGGTGTTTTGTACTCCTGTGGTGTTGGCACAGTCACCCTACGTCCTTTTGGTCATGTGATGTTGCATGCGGAGTCTCATGATGAATTGTGGTATGTCACTTGTCTGTCTTCCGTGTCTTCACCCGTCTTTTGACGGGGCACATGTCTTTGTCACGAGCACCATATCCCCACAGCATGCTCATCTCCTCCATCGTCGCCTGTGCCATGTACACAGCTCTATCATTCAGAGAATGCTCTACACGCAGCCTGCTCTTGGCCTCATTCTAGCTACCTTTCAGTTGTCCTAAAAAATTCAATGCATCCACTACGCTCAGGGCAAGATGCACAGGTCATCTTATCTTGTCTCCTCTTGCCGCGCCTCCCACCCCCTTGAGCTGCACCACTCTTACCTCATGGGTCTCCTACATGTTGAGTATTTTGCGGAGCGTGGTCGTTACGTTCTCATCCTTTCTGAAGACTACTCTCATTTTTTTAGGTGTTCTACTTTGGCAAAAGAGCGACACAGCAGCTGCAATTCATGTTGGGCTCCTCTCCGGAGAGCATGAGTGTGGTCGTCTCCTTTCCCGCTTCTGTTATGACGGGGTGGTGAGTTCATGGGGGAGGCTGATGTTTTCCTCAGTAGCTGTGGTGTCAGCCATGAGATATCTTTGCCTTCCACTCTAGAGCAGAGCGGTGTCTCTGAGCGCTGGAAATGCACCATGGCTAATGCGGTTTGCACTATGTTCACTGACTCTGGTTTATCCGAGGGCTTCTTCTTCGAGGCCATGTCGTACATAACCTGGGTTTTGAATAGGATTCCCCACAATTTATTGCCCTGTCCTGTCACTCCCTACCACTCTTGGTGTGGGCAGCACATAGATATTCGTCTTGCGCGGGTCTGGGTTGTGTCACCAGCGTTTGGCTCCCAGAGGACCAGAGGGATGGCAAGCTGGCTTCCCGTGGTCGACTCTGTACCTTTCTCGGGGTGTCTTGTCAGTCAAAGGCCTGAAGATTCTGGGATCCTGTCCGACATCGCATCATCGAGTCGCGCGACATCCTATTCGTTGTGGAGCTTTTCTCACGTGATCTTCTTTTTATGCCGGGACCCTTCCGGGCCAGTCACCGCGATCGCATAGGGGAGATTCCGCACCAGTGCACAATGTTGCTCCCCGTCCATCAATGTCCAGAGTCCCTAGTTCCATTGAGTCTCCTATGCCTCCATACACACCAGACACACCCCCACTATACCACTGTCTCTATCTGTGTCTGTTCCTCTGGCTGCTGACCACGCATCCGAGTCCACCTCTTGGACCGTTGACTCCGCCGACCAAGTGACTAAATCCACTTCTTTGGCCGTGGACTCCGCCACTCAGGCGACCAATTCAGTCACTCCGGTTGCTGCCTCTGTCGACCAGTCAAGCAGTCTTTCTACGTCGGTCACTCCAGTGGAGTGACCCGTCGTGTCCTTGCCTCCTCAACCCCGGTATACCCATTCCTCTAGTGCAAGTCCAATATACTTACACACTCCTAGTGGTTATCTTTGTCCACGCATCCTAGTGCCTCCATCAGGCATGTATCCTGCCATCATTCAGCTGCCCCCAGCCACTAGCCTCTGTCCCATGCCCCCTTCTCACACTGTGATGAGTGGGAATTGAGGGACGAAGGCTTTGGGTCTAACAACCCTTGTTGTTGACACAACGGACCTTCACCCAGGATCTGCATTGGGTTATGCTCTGATTTCTCAAGAGCATCGATGTGTTGTCTCTATCTCATTGGCGTGTGCACCAGCGAGCCTTGGAACTGCTTGTTTTCTTACAGTCAGGTCGTCTTTGCAGGCAGCCGATCCACAGAGCCTCCGTGAGGCTAGGGCTGCACCTGACGCTGTCCAGTGAGGCACTGTTTGCAAGGAGGAATTGGCTGCAATCAATGAGCATGATGTGTTCGAGCTGGTCGACTTGCCCTCTAGCCTTAAAGCCATTTGGGCCAAGTGGGTTTTCCATCGCAAGTGGAAGCCAGGCGGCACACTTGACATGTACAAAGCTCGGCTTACCGCCAAAGGCTTTGGACAAGTACCAGGAGTGGACTTTGACCAGGTTTTTGCGCCCGTTGGCCACTTAACCACCAGTCACGCGCACTCGAGCATGGTCGCACAACATGGTTGGGAGCTCCACCAGATGGACGAGAGCAATGCCTTCTTGCATGGCGCTCCTGATGTTGAGAAGCTCTACATGGTCCAGCCCCCAGGTTTTGAGGATGGCACTGGTCGTTTCTGGCGACCACGAAAGGCCCTCTATGGCCTCAATCAATTGCCCAGGAGCTAGAACACCGAGATCGGCCGCATCCTCTTAAAGGGTAGCTTGATCCGCAGCGCCGCAGAATCAGCTCTCTTCTTCACCCAAGTGAGCACCACCCTTGCCATCGTGCTCGTCTACGTGGACGGTCTGCTCATCACATCTCCTGACCTCGCTACTTTCCAGCGAGTGAAAGATCTGCTACAGTCCACATGTAAGATAAATGATCTTAGACCTGCACAGGTGTTTCTAGGCATGGAGATCGATCACAACCATGCCCACGGTATTCTCTAGGTACATCAGGCAGCCTATGTGTAGACATCGGCTGGGAACTTTGCAGACCTCTTCCCCACCATACTGAGTACATCCACTCCCATCACCCCATATGGGTAGATCAAGCAAAAAGCTTTTGACGCTAACACACTGGTTGTGAGTGTGGACGGGACTACCTTTCTTTGTGTCATTGGATCACTCATGTTCCTCGCCACCACCACACAGTCGGACATTGCCCTTTTCTTGAACCTACGGGCGCAGTTCTCTCAGTCCCAAGATCAGTTACGCCTAGATGTAGCAATTGGCATGGTGCAATACATTGTCTCCACCCCATGTCGTGGATTGACGTTCTGCCACCATCCGTGTCACCAAAGGCTACACGGATAGTCACTAGGCTGGGAGTGCAGATGGCAAGACACACACTGGATGGATCTTCTTGATTGGCAACACATCTATCTTGTGGCATAGTGGCAAGCAGGGATACATTGCATGCATCATTGCAGAGGCAGAGTATGTAGCATTGGGTGCTAGAGCATGCGTGGATGTGTGGCTCCACCATCTACTGTGTGAGTTTTGTCAACCTGCATTGCCCATCACACTACATTGTGACAATGAGAATGTCATTGTCATTGGAGACAGCGATCTCATTCATCACACGCGAACAAAACACATAACTGTGGAGTATCACTACGTGCACACTTTGTTGCATGATGGTAGCATCCGGATTGTGTGGATCAGGACCGTGTGACATTCGGCTGACTTTTTGACCAAGGCCATTAAGTGTGCATTGTTCAAACATGCTGTTAGTCTGGTTGGTCTACATCCGTGAGTGCCATGTCTTGTATCTGTGAGCTCCCTTACCCTGTGTTGCCTCATGTATACCCTCACTCTTTGTGCGCTCATCCTCACTTGTGTGGACTTGCTGGACTATGAGGACGTGAGAGCATGGGGGAGCGTGACTTGTGTTGTACATTGTTGATGCATGATCAATGCATGTGTATGTACACTAGTACCCACGGGTCATGGGGAGTGTTGTGCCTTGCGTGTGCACTGTCTCACTGATCTGTGACCTCTTGGCTGGTGTGCGTGCTCATGCAAAAGACTCACTCGGTGGATGTTGATGACGTGGGACACTGACCGATAGAGGAGACGGTGCATTGTTGTGTTAGGCGTGACTTTTGTCTCCTCATGTGGAGTCTCCCACTTGGTAGCAGTACGCGTCCAGCTCCATTGGCAACAGCCACCATCACTCATGTCGCCGACTGTCATAGGTAGCTACTCTGAGCATCATAGAGTTTGTCGAGGTTCCGGCAGCCATAACCTTGCTCTGTGGATTTTCTAGCTGATTCTAACTGCATGACAGTGTGTACAATATGCATGTTTTGGTATGGTCCAGTTTTCAGAAAAAATGGACGACGTCCGGGTTTGGGGTTGTTGGTCCTCTGGTAGGGCTCATGGAGAAAACCACACAGGCCAGAAAACAGTACATTTTCTGGATTGGTTGGTAGACTGGGTAACAAGCCTCACAGAAGTAAAGGCCTAGGTTTGTATGGGAGGGGTCTCTTACAAACCTCATTCTTGTTGTTAACTCAGTTAGTAACCACTTTCAACTACAATTCTGGCGCAAAGTCTTGAGTGCAAGTTTTCCCTCTAACAACTGAGCAGCCAGGCCGCTCAGGCGCTAAGTCTAGACAGAGCAGGCCATGCACTTCAGTCCAAGTGCATGAGGCGGCAGAAAATGGTGTTTTCCAGACTAGCGTACCATCGTTTCCATCGTTTCCGTAGCCAGTCGACCATATAGGATCTAGAAAAAGAGCAAAATCTCCCATCACTTCTCTGACGCGTTGTGATGTTATGATGTGACCCGTTCACGTCAGCGTGTACAACTGACTTGTAGCTACTTGTTATCCATGTCCGTGCACGTCCCTGATGTGAACCAAGCTAACACTGAAGCACTGTTGTGTGGTAATCCACCCATCTCCATGTGTACAACAGCTGTTATGACGTGTCACAAACATGCTGGGAGCACTCTGGTACTTTTCTGAACCTACAAGGATTTATGTGGTAGTCTCGTTATGTGCCAGTTTTCACTTATTGCATTATGTGTCCACCAATCGATGCCAAACTAGTGAATGTGTACAATCGATATGTCTGGCTCGAGATGCTTTGTCTCTAGATTGATACAGTGTTGTGTTTAGATGTGTGTACGCTGTGTTCCGGCCAGAATAGTGGTTTTGAACTGGCTTATGGCAAGCTGACCTGATGCAACGCGTTGACCGACTAGCAACCGCAACACCTAGTATCTATTGACGATAAGTGACTACTAACGATGTGTACTTGTCAGTTTCCATTCCTCTTTACACGTGGATCTTTCTTCAGCATATGAGACTTTGCAGATCTCTCCTAGCCAAGCCCTTCTTGATCTTATGCTTCGTTTGCAATGATAGTGCCTTTGCTTACTACGATTGTGCTTCCATGTGAGTACCAATGATGCTAGGACGCTACCAGGCAACCTCTTTGGTTCTCAAAGCAATGAGAAATCCCACCCTGACATACAAGCAGAGGCACACCTACAACAACAGAAGCATTGACAATCACTATCCTCATTATGATTGTGGAAGGATCCAATACACAGCCATCGAAGACAGTACTAGCAGTGCCAACAAAAATGATAGTATCAATATCAGCCACAATTGCAGCATACAGCAAGTGCATCTTTAACACCACCCACAACAGCTGCAACAACTATTGTGTTACCCCTGACAAGGCCATCAATCCTAGCGGCAAGGCTGATGCGATTGGAAGCAACGGAATTTTCGGCGAGTCCAACAAGTCAGCCGGCGAGGCCACCAACGTGGCCAAAAAGACTAGTGATGCCGGTGGTGAGGCAAGCAAGGGCCAGCGGGAGCCAGTGGGGGCCTGCAACAGCCAATGAGCACTGACACAGCCCATGAATGCTGGCGGGGCCAGGTGAGGAACCCCCAACATCATCGACTGGGCTAGCTAAGGCTGTTGAGGGCAGCCTGAACTGGCCTATTTGTTCTAATGTTTTTTCCTTGATGGCGACCTTCCCTCAATGCGCTCACTTGCTCCATAGTCTAGGATTGTCCTCCCTATAGAGTAACAACCAAAGGACTTTGAGACACCCCCCTCCCTGCTATGTGAGGGGGGCCGGCTTCAATTGGTGAGAGGTCATCTTTCATGCATGGGCTGACACGTAGGAGGCCTGGACTTACTGCCTTGGCTAGTGCCAGACGTCTAACCCTTATGATATCTATGCAAGCGATCTGAGCCCTTCTTAACCCCATCCCTCGGGAGATAGGGGTTGACTAATTCCCCTTCTTGGGCACGACAGGGACCGGGACTAGAGCGGATTCTCACTCTGCATGGGAGCTCACGCTGACGCTGTTTGCTGCAGAAATACATGCGACGAGGGAGCACTGCCTTGTCGAGTTCAACACTCTCTGACATGGAGTGTTTTAGCTGGCCGCTGACTACTAGCATTGTGCCATGCATTTCCACACTTCTTAGGGACCGGGGGCAGCTCGCAGCTCTGGGACCTCAACTCCATCATGCTAGGAGAAAACTTGGACCACTGCAACATGTTCTTAGCTTTTCACCACAATGGCCTTGAGGACTTGTTTACACATTAACATCTCCTTCACCTCAGGCAATGTTTTCTGTACTAGCACAACTCGCAGGTCGACTTGAGCTACAGAGTAGTATGCTTCAGCATTAATGGCAAAAATTGACACCTACCTCTGGTCGAGCGACCCACGATGCAGCGGCGGTAACGAGAAGCATCAGAGGTGGAAGCAGCACAGGAAGCCGCCATAGTCGCAAAACGCCAGCCGATACCTCTAGACGTGGCCAAGAAACATCTGAAGCACAAAACCGAAGCATGGTTGGTCGACGTGGAAGTAGGAGAAGTGGAAGAAATTGAGCAGCTGAAGCGACACCCACGACATTGATGCCTGAGAAGTTCGCAGTCATACCAAAGGAGTTTGCATAATCTATCATCGAGGAGTTCGAAGGGTTTTTTTTGTACGAACTATCCCGAGAGTTATCACTACAATGCAATGTCGACTAGTAGATCAACCTGAATCCAGGCAGCGGACCGATAGTGAAGGGGGCCTATTGGATGAGTGATCACAAACTGGATGAGCTAAAAAAACAGTTGGACAAGATGCGCAGTCAAGGGTTCATCAGACCCTACACGTCACCCTACTTAGCACTGGCAGTTTTTGTAAAAATGAAAACAGGAAAAATGTGGATGTATGTTGACTATCAGACATTGAACGACATCACCATCAAGAACCGCTACACCTTCCCACAAGCAGATGAAATTTTGACCAGTTCCATGCAAATTTCAACAAAAAATGACCTACGCAACTGCTATCATCAGATCTGCGCATCTGATAAGGAGGTCAAGAAGACAGCATTCTACACTAGATACACACACTTTGAGTTCACGGTCATGCTGTTTGGACTCATGAACGCCCCCACAACATTCATGGCGGCGATGAACATATTTTCCCGTACCTCGACGACTTTGTCGACGTACATCTTGATGAAATCCTGGTGTACAGCCGCATCCCAGAAGAGCATTATGGAAATCTTGAAATAGTTCATATAACTTTACAAAGAGAGAAGTTTTTTAGAAAACTTTCAAAATGTGACTTTGGTCACCGTTCGATCAATTTTTAGGGCCTCATCATCGGCGGCAGAAGGATCACCATGGACCCGGAAAAAATGAAGGCTGTCGTTGATTGGCTGACGCCCACAAATGCTTGGGATGTCCAGGTGGTTTTGGGCTTCTGCAACTACTACAGTCAATTTTTTAAGGACTATGTGCGAGCGTCAGCGCCTCTCTCCGATCTCACACGGAAAACCACTGAGTGGAACTGGAGAGACAACAAACAGGACGCGGTTAACTCTTTGAGAAATGCTCTGACCTTGGCACCATCCTTACAATTGGCAGATCCAACGGTAGACTACATCATGGCCACCGATGCGTCTGATCAAGCCATTGGAGCTGTTCTCCTCCAATAAAACGGTGGTGCAGAACCGACGGTTGCGTACATAACGCAAAAATTGCACGGAACGGAACTATGTGGTGCACGAAAAGGAGATGCTCACCGTCATGCACCACTTCAAGACATGGTGGTGCTACTTGGAATGCTGGTGATATAATGTCTGCACCGACCCTCGTGTCCTCTGATATCTCAAGACCCGGAAAACTTGAAGCCGTTGACAGACTTGATGGATGGAGTTTCTCGAGTCCAGCGTCGACTATGGCATCGAGTACTGGCCTGGAAAAAGAAATCCAGTGGACGCTCAAAGTCAGCAACCAGATGTAATGGTTGTGATTAGTACGTTGCACGTCGAACAAGACCCTTACCTTGTGAGACTATTTGCAAAGGGTTACAAGGAGTTCGGCGGGTACAAAAAAACCATGTATTGATTCAACAATCCCTACTAACGACGACGTTTCACTTGCCAGGTTGTCGTTCCTCCAAATACGGAACTATGACGAATGCTATTGGAGGAATGCCACAACACCGGTCCAAATGGACACTTTCGCGAAGACAAGATGCTCAAGGAGCTGGAGAAGTACTATTGATGGGACAAGATGCAGACCGATGTGGCAGCCTTCTGCACATCATGTGGCACCTGTCGACGACAAAGATCCCATCACACGCGGCCTCCTGTTCTACTTCAACCCCTACCCGTTCCGACGAAATTATCGACCGACATCAACATGGACTTTGTGACAGGTCTACCCTTAACACCCAAGGGGTATGCCGTCATCCTCGTCGTGGTGGATAGATTTTCCAAAATGACGGAGTTCATTCTGACGACCACCACCGTCACCGCAGCCAGGACCGCGTGGCTGTTTCTAAACCTGATTGTGTGGCTGTACGGCTTGCCACATACCATCATCAGCGACAGAGATGACAGCTTCACTAGCCGTTTTTGGCGCAAACTGATGAGACGTCACGGCAGTCAGATCCAGCTATTTAGGATGTTCCATCCTCCGACCGACAAGGAGAACAAGCAAACCAATCAGACGCTCAAACAACTCCTCCAAACTTTAAACGAACCACACGGTACGGATTGGGCAGCGATAATTCCTATTGCTGAACTCGCATACATCTCCACCACTTCCATCGCAAGTGGTAAAAGACCTTTTGAAGTGGTGTATGGAAAACTTCCCGCCACACCGGCTGGATTGTAGAGTCATAGTAACATCCCCACAGTTGACATGCACCGTCGCAAATTTACAAGAATCTGGGAGGAAACAAGGCAGACCCTCGTGAAGACAAAAGCAGCCATGATGCGAGTAGCTGAACAACGTCGCAGAGATAATGTATTCAGCACTGACGATCACATCCTCCTCAACTCTTTGAACATCAAAATCTGAAGATATGACTTTGCAAAGCTCAATCCCTGCTGGCTGGGACCGTTTGACATCGAGTGAATGTGGACCCCAGTCGTCGCTCGACTTTGACTTCCTTACAACATGACGGTCTAGCCTTTCTTCCGCATCAACAAACTTGAACACTACTAGGACCCCATGATGAATTTCCCTGGCCAAGATGTTGCACCTCAACCTCCTTTCCAAGTACACGGGGATACGGAATACACGAGTGAAGATATCCTTGAACATCGCTGTCTTTGAAAAATAATCAAATATCTGTTCAAGTTACACCGTTACACCACTACACACCAGCTGGGAGCACTATGACAACCTCTGAGGCATCGATCATTTGATCGACGGCTACTTTTACCATCACTGGCCTACATCTACTAGCGTGCCAGGAAATAACGGCGAAAAGAGAGAGGAGGGGAAGTGTTACGACCCTGACGTACATGAGTCCCTAAAACTCGCAAGTGGGTGTTTATGTTCTTACGCCGTTTGGCCGAGGTGATTTTGGCCAACTACCTGGACCCCTAGTGTTCCGTTTCAATCGTTTCTGAAAACTTTGACCACTTTGCAGAATGGTCGACAGAAGTATCACGAACTCTCTAGATGTTTTGATATCGTTTGGTTGGCTTTTTTACAGCGCTATACTTTTGTAAAGAAACCACGCAAAATTCTTGAAGCCTTCCGACATTTTGACGGAGCTTCTCGATCCAGCCACTCACGACGCGAATTCACCCGTGTCGATCCGATCGAACATCGATGACATGACTTGTGCCTCATTCTCAGTCTCGAAACTGTACACATGTGCTCGATGCACTCGACACTCGTCATCAAAGTACACTTACCGCGCAATAAAAATGATCCATTTGTCTCAAACACCCAAAATGTATTTTGTCCCACACCTCATACTTGTGAACCACCTACTTTCTGCTCGGCGTAATTAATGGTGGGCGTAGTGCGTACAATCTAGTGCGCTTCCAGAAAAGTGGACGAGGCATGTATTCTCTTGTAAAGTGACAAGCGAATGCATTTTGTGAGAAGAATGCCCAGGAAAAAAATCACAGGCACAAACTGTTATGTACCAGACGTACACGAGTCCGTAATCTTCCGAGTGGAAATCTCTGCCATTACACAAATAGTCCACCGCGTGTCGAGACCTCAAATTTTGGCCCCAACAATTGAGTACAATTTGGCCAATTGCCCTCACCCTCCAGCGAATTTTCTCGCACTTCTGACAACTTTGACCACTTCAGAGAATCTACGACATAAGTGTTATGACCTTTTGGTCAACTTCTCGACACACCAAGACATATCTCGATTTACAAAGATGCATCACGCATCTTCAACGTCGATCCTTGAAGCCCCCCAGCTTCTCGGTGGAGCTTCTTGAATATGACCACTCACGACGCAACTCCACATGCGTCGCTCAACAATGGACCCCAACTATACCTCATCCGTAACTCGACACTTGCATATATGTGTTCAAACATTTCGAGACTTGTCATTGAAGTACACTTACCGCTAATGATAGATTGCTCAAGTTTCCCAAACTCAAAATCGTTTTCTGCCTCGCAACTTCCACCTGTTCACCATCTATGCTCCGTTCGGCATAACACTTTGTATCAGAGCGCAGTGGTGCTGGAGAGACATCCAAATAATTTACCCATCCAGAGGACTACCTTGCACAAGCCAGTAGCGCATCCCGCACGTCCAGACTTGACAGACCTCGCAACTACGACGTGAAGCAGGCGAGCGCATCCGATGACCAGCAGTGGGTCTTTGGCAACGACTTCAGTGATGAATGAGCATAATGTGCCTATGCACGTGATTCCTGAAGCGACAGCAAACGCTGGCATGGCAGGCTATGCGGGAGCTAGATCAACCCCTACGGCTCTGACGACCAATCTGGTCATGGATCCAACGGCGGTAAACCAGCCACCCCTACCAACAGCCTCGACGATGATAGAAAGAACGACAAAAGGCATCGGACGACGGGGGCAGGTCAACAAGGAACTAGCGAATTGTATCTCCGCGATCGAGGGGAATAATAGCCATCTGCTCCAACAGCTCAACGTCACAATGGATGCTCTTTGCAACACAAGCGCACGAGAAGCGGTGCTTGTCGAGAGATATACCCAACTCTCGAACGAACCCAAAGTTTGTCCGACCCCACCAGAATCATTCGATCCGGCAAATTCCAAAGGTCCAACGGTTCAGATGTGGCTGACAAGTTTGGAGTTGTACTTTACCACTGTTGGGGTGAACGACGAACAAAAAAACATTGATCTCGCGGCCGCACTTTTGTATGACACGGTGCTAAGTTTGTGGTCTGATCTAAAGGCCATTCAACGGCAGCAGGAGACCGGCGGGGCATCATCAATGGCCAACGGCACCCGTCTCATATCACCGATCGCAAGTGTTCTACCTTTTGGAGAAAATCAACCCGCAATGGCAAGATGCTCTGATGCCACAAACCAACTAGAACGAGTTCACCCGCGTGATGCTCGCACAATTTAAACGACTGAACGGGATTTCTGACACTCGGTACAAGCTCCAGCGTCTCCGCCAGCAATCCAACATGGCAGAGTCTGCGAGATCATCACTAGCGCAGTCATCGCCCCAGACGAGCTCTGTTTTCACTACAGCAACGGCCTCAAACAAGACATCCGACGAGCGATTGCCATTTTCTGCATCCAAAACGACTTACATTCAATGAACGCAGTAGCAAAAAGGATCGACAGCGCAGACAACAACCCTCGGATCCAGGAATCCTACGGCTGGCGACCTCCCAACCACAATTATCATGGAAATGGAAAAATCCAGTTGGGGGACTCCTCGACTTCGATGGAAGTGGACGCCTTCGACCAAAGAGATACACGCACCTGCTACAAGTACGAAAAATTCGGGCACATCGCTCGCAACTGTCAAAGTAGGCAGCAGGCCCAAGAGGGGGCGAAGTTGTAAAAAACGAGTCAGGATATGGCAAAGGCCACGAGTGAAAGGCGCGACTCTTGTCCGTGAGGAGCGACCTACGTCAAACGATCACCCATCTAAACGGCCTACGATGTCGCAGAGGGTTTCTGGGATCACAAAGATTGACGAGTGGTACGAGGACGACCAACTGGCGATGCTGCTTAAAGTTCAAGATTGAGGATGCAAGAGTCTCATAATAGTGCCGGCACTATTGGATGGAGGAGCTTCTCACAGTTTCGTAAGCAACGGCATAGTTCGAAAGCTGGGTTTGCAGACCAAACCAGGGGCGTTTGAAGGAAAGATCATCAACGAGAGAATGCAAAAACAAAGACTCCAAGAACCACTACGACTATGAGCTAGAGATCTACGAGATGTAACAGTCTTGAGGTCCTGTCCAATGAGTGACCACAAAATCGTTCTCGGATGATGTTTCCCATACGGATAAAATCCGCATGTCAACTGGAACAACGATGACGTCAACGTGGAAATTGACGATGCCAAGCAACTACTTCCTTGTGTGGGATGGAAGATGATAGTAAAAGAAGTTAAGGGGTAAGCAACAGAGGAAGCCATAGTAGCTAAAAACGACAACCTGTGCAGTCGATACCCCTCAACGTGGCCAAACATTGCGTGTGGAGGGAGCAGAAGTGGCAGCAGCTGACTCATCGGCCTCATCAGCCTCAACGGCTTTACTGGCATCCACCAAGTTTGTGATGGTACCCGAAGAGATTGCCCCACTCATCCTAAAGTTTGAGAACATCTTCCCCGACAAACTCCCAAGAATCCGACAACCTCAACGTGACATCAACCGTCAAATCAAGCTGAAACTGGACACCCGAACAACAGTTCAAGGGGCCTAAAAATGAGCGACCACGAGCTGACCGAGTTGAAAAAGCAACTTGACGAGATGCTCGGTTAGGGGTTCATCCGCCCATCCACGTCACCAAACGCTACACCAGTATTGTTCGTAAAAAGAAAACTGGCGAGATGCGGATGTGGGTAGACTACCGGGTATTGAACGATGCTACCATCAAGAACCGCTACCCTCTTCCCCAAGTCGACTAACCTTTTGATCAACCCCGAGGGGCTTGAATTTTCACCAAAATCAACCTACGTAACGGTTATCACCAGATTCACGTGGAAGACGCCGACATTGAGAAGACGATATTCAAAACTTGCCACGGGAATTTTGAGCCCACACTACTGTCGTTCGGACTTACAAATGCTTCGACAATGTTCATGGCGGCAATGAACAAAATTTTTCGCCCATACCTCGATGACTTTTTGTGGTGTACCTTGACGACATACTAATGTACAGCCGCACCCCACTGGAGCAGGATGGACAACATCGAAAAGCTCTCAAAATTTTACAAAGAGAGAATTTTTTCTGAGAACTCTCAAAGTGAGACTTTGGTCACCGTTTGATCGAGTTTTTGGGTCACGTCATCAAAAGCAGACGAATCACCATGGATCCAAAAAAAGTAGCAATAGGCGTTGATTGGCCGACACCGACCAACGTTCGAGATATTCAAAATTTCCTCGGCTTGTGCAATTACGACCAGCGTTTCATACGGGACTGTGCCTGAGTGTCAGCGCCTCTCTCCGGCCTCACTTGGAAAGAAAATGAGTGGCAATGGGGCGACAACGAACAAGAAGAGTTCACCACTTTGCGGAACACTCTGACCTCTGTGCCAGCCCTACAATTAGCCGATCCAACGGTTGACTACGTCATGGCTACGAATTCTTCACATCAAGTCATCGGCGCGGTCCTCCTACAAGACCAGGGCAACGGAGAGCAACCGATTGCATACATGTCAAGAAAACTACATGGACTGGAGCTCAACTATGACGTAGATGAGAAGGATGTGCTAGTGGTCATACATGCATTTAAGACATGGCGGTGTTATCTAAAGTGCTGCTGATGCGTCGTACGTACCGACCACCATGCGCTGAAACATTTGAAGACGCAGCCAAACCTCAGTCGACGTCAAACCCGATGGATGGAATTCGTTGAATCCAGGTTCGGCTACGATATCAAGTCCCGGCCAGGAAAAACCAACCCGGCAGATGTGCTCAGTGACCAAACAGATCTGA
>SZWC01025955.1:7499-20616 GCA_023375785.1 Penium margaritaceum
CCTCTTCTCCCCATTTCCACCACTCTGGCGGCTACAGCTGGATTACTTTGAGGAGGTGTTGCGGCCGTTTGCGTCGGAGCAGCTGGACGACATAGTCCAGCAGCTGCGGGAGATGCTGCTGGAGCGCACGTGGCAGACCATGGAACAGCAGCAGCAGGCGGAAGCAGAGAGGGGCGGCGCACGCGCTGCGCGCGACAACGCCGACGCACGCGACACGCCGCCGCAGTCGCCGGATGAGCTCAAGGTGGGGGAAGGGAGAATCTCATTTCTGTCTTCATCAGGCCCCATGTTCCGTCATTTCGAGGCAGCTGGAACTGCAGAGTACAAAGCTGAGACCCGAAGCGTCATCTGTGCAGATGCTTGTCCAGATAGCTTGGAAGGGGAGGGGGGAGAAGACTGTGACATTAGGTTTGAAGAGGAGATTCTGCTCTTTTGGGCATGGGACCTGGCAGGGCAGGAGTTCTTCTGTTGCCACGCGAGGCCTTTGTACTCTTTCTTCTTATTCCTTCTGCCACCGCTATCAGTTTCAGGTGCAATGTCTGCATTGGGCCAAGTCGTGTGCATCCTGGATGGAGTATGATGCATGCCACACCCATGACGATGTCACGAGTACACACGAGTCACATCACATCCGGCAATGGCCACCTGTGCAGGCCATGGCAGAGCAGCTGAGCGCAGAGTTGCTCCCGAACGAGCTGCGGCGCACGCGCGTGAACGTGCTGTGCTTCATGGGCCGCGTGCCTGCCGACTACGCCCCGCCGCCCAGCGCTATCCTCGACGCAGTGCCCGGCCGCCACTTCGGCGCGTCCACCCCAGCTGTGTACACGCCGAATACCGCGCCACCCATCCCGCCTGGCCTCAACTCGCCTGGGCATCCCCTTCTGGGAGGCGCCCCCCCGCGCATCATGCGCACGGGCTCGTCCTCCAGCTCGGGGAGCAGCGCACCGTCCGGCACGGGTAGCAGCGGGTACTGGCCCAACAGTAGTGGCGCCGGAGGGGGCGGCGGACCAGGGAGTGCTACCGGCAGCATTGGTGGAGGGAGTTCGACAGGCGGGGACAGGGGAATGGGGAGTCGGCCATCGGCCATGGGGCGCACTGGGCCGACTCCGAGGGGTGCCTCTCGAATGGACGGTGGTTACGGGACGGATGGTGACATGGGGACTGACTCGAGCGCTAACGGGCAAGGTAGCTACATGCGCAGGGGAGGCCAGGGTGCAAGAGCTCGAGCAGGCGACAGTGGTTACTATTGAATGTTTCCAGTGATCATGTCAGATGGTTGCATTCTGAGGTCCACTACAAGTGTGGAGAGGCCAGGTAGTTCACCGACAGTCTGGGCGCTCATGGATGTAAATTGGTTGCTTTCAATCTGTGTTGTCAATGCTATGGCTTTACCCGCCACCTCCATCAATGTATATGAAGTGATTTCTGGCCCGGCAGACTTGACCTTCGAAGGACTGACCATGTTGCAAACAATTATGCTCTCTTGTGGCAGAATGGTAAAGCATGTAGATGGTCATAGCTCGTTCAAATGTTTTTTGGCCTGCGTACAAAGATACCATCCAGTCGTGAAGTGTGATTCTCGAGTAGCTAGATAATGGTAAAAACCACCAGTGATGTTTTGAAGCACTGGGAATGACTTAGTTTCAAATGTGCCCCATAGAATTCCCCACATACCCACACTTTTGCTTCACTTATTCACCAAATGTGTTCATGATCAAGCAAGGGGAGGATGGTCATGGGACATATGGGTCGTTGACGACTGGCAAGAAGAGCCACTAATGGCACGCCTTGTTGGCCATTGGGCTGTATACATATATATATATATATATATATATATATATATATATATATATATATATATATATATATATATATATATATATATATATTGTGTTGTTTCTGTGTGGGCACGTGCCAGACACAATAATTTTCTCGGCATGTTCCCTTTTATCAAAAAAGGATCCTCAATCCATCTGTTGGTTTTTTTGCATCTCTCATTGTGCTCTGTTGTGTCCTCCCGCCTTGTGTACATCGGCGTGCAGATGACTGACGGCGAGACTCGACGTTGATGGAGTGTCGTCCGATGGAGCCGATGCACGCTGAGGTCTTCTCGCAGTTCGCTGGAGCCTCCTCTCTCCGGCGACGCGCTCAGCTCCATCGGCAGGCCTCCTCGGCGGTCGTGCTGCCGGCGGTCATTGACACCGCAGTTGCTGCTTGCATGCGTCCAGCGCGTCCCATCGCGTCTGCATCGTCATGCACTGCCTAGGGTCCCAGTTGCATGTTGCATGGCCCTGTTTGGCAGCATAAATCATTGTGGGCACTATCTGGGTTTAGGCTGCCATAACTCCTCGCTACTATTTTTCTAGCAGATTCTGACTGCACGGCTGCGTTCGCAACGTCGGTATTATGGTATGGTCCAGTTTTCAAGCAAAACGGACGACGCCCGGGTTTTGGGCTGTCGGCTGCCTGGCAGGCCTCACCGAGAAAACCTGCCAGCCTGAACTGAGCTATTTTCTGATTGGCTGATGAACTGAGTAACAAGCTCTACAGAGCTGGGGGGGGCCTAGAACTTGGAGGGGTCTCCCATTGTTGTTCATTCTTCATTCCTAATCAGTCACTTACAGTTTTCAGCTGCTTTCTGACGCTAACACTGGCGCGCGCATTTCTGAGTAACAAACCCAGAGCTTCCAGACTTAGACTCTAGAGCAGCAGACTGAGGGGGCAGCTGACTTAAGCAACGAGCGTGGAAGCCCGCACGCTGCATCAACAACGCTGCTGCCCCAACCTGCTGCCTAGGCATTTCCTTTTTCCATCCTCAACCATAAAAAAAATTTATGAAAACCTACTAAGGACTGATTTTTCTTCAATTATTGTTGATTACGGAAGACTTAATGTTGATATCGAGTGTCATATGGATTTTACGCGTGGTACGGTAAATGAACATGAATGTTTCTGATTTTTTGTAAGAATAAAATTTTATGTGAAACATTGGAGTTTGTTTCTCATGTTGAATCTATCTGATTACATGGGCATCCGTGTTGTCTTTGGTGGCTTGTTGGTGTACTTGTCATTTCCCCAAGATGTATTAAGATGACTTCTCCCCAAGTTTTATTTCAGAGCGAAGAGACTATATACCCCAAGTTTCGGACAATAAGCCCCATCCGCCCCTCCGTCCGAACAATAAGCCCCATTCGCCCCTCCGCCAGACCGATAAGCCCCATTCGCCCCTGCGTCGGAGCGATAAGCCTGATCCGCCCCTCTGCCAGCACGATAAGCCTCATTCGCCCCTTCGCCAGATTAATAAGCCTGACTCGCCCCTTCTGCAAGGAGGCAAAAATCCAAGAGTAGAAAATAAACGATATACCCCTCTCGTTTGTCGAAAGTTAGCATGTGGACGTTGCATGGATGCGCCGTCGACATGCTGACGTCACAAATTTCTACCCAATCATAAATGGAAACTATGCAGCAGGTTGGGGCAGCAACGTTGTTGATGCAGCGTGCGGGCTTCCACCCTCGTTGCTTAAGTCAGCTGCCCCCTCAGTCTCCTGCTCTAGAGTCCAAGTCTGGAAGCTCTGGGTTTTGTTACTCAGAAACGCGCATGCCAGAGTTAGCGCCAGAAAGCAGCTGAAAACGGATAATGACTGATTAGGAATGAAGAATGAACAGCAATGGGGGACCCCTCCAAGTTCTAGCCCCCCCACCCCAGCTCTGTAGAGCTTGTTACTCAGTTCATCAGCCAATCAGAAAATAGCTCAGTTCAGGCTGGCAGGTTTTCTCGGTGAGGCCTGCCAGACAGCCGACAGCCCAAAACCCGGGCGTCATCCGTTTTGCCTGAAAACTAGACCATACCATAATACCGACGCTGCAAACGCAGCCTTGCGGTCAGAATCTGCTAGAAAAACAGCAGCGAGGAGTTATGGCAGCCTGAACCCAGGTATTGCCCACGATGGTTTATGCTGCCAAACAGGGCCATGCAACATGCAACTGGGACCCTAGGCAGTGCATGACGACGCAGGCACGACAGTACGCGCTGGACGCATGCAGACAGCGACTGCGGTGGCAGTGACTGCCAATAGTGCGACCACCGAGGAGGCCTGCCGATGGAGCTGAACACGTCGCCGGAGAGAGGAGGCTCCAGCGAACTGCGAGACGACCTCAGCGTGCGTCGGCTCCACCGGACGACACTCCATCAGCGTCGAGTCTCGCCGTCAGTCATCTGCACGCCAATGTACACAAGCCGGGAGGACACAACAAAGCACAATGAGCGCAAAAACCAACACTCCCCCATGACTCACAGGCGTAGTGCACATGGGCGGGCAGAGACACGGTCAACACACGGACTCCCCCAGGACATGCAGAAGTGTAGGTAGAGACAAAGAAAGCACGTCACGGACACACACCGACTGAACTCACAGCCTTCTTAAACGAGTCCCGCTTCAGTGCCTTGGTCAGGAAGTCAACCAGCTGCCGTGCTGTCTCAGCCCACACGATGCTGATGCTGCCGTCGTGCAACAACGAACGCACATAGTGATACTCACCATTAATGTGCTTTGTGCGAGTATGATGCACACCGTCATTGTCTGCAATGGCCATGGCACTCTCATTGTCACAATGCAAGGTGATGGATGCGACAAACTGACGCAACTCGGACAACAGACGGCGCAACCACACGCTCTCACACGCGCGTTAGCCAAGGGCCACGTACTCAGCCTCAGCAGTGCTGCGTGCAATGCACCCCTGCTTGCCAGTGCGCCAGGAAACAGCTGTGCCCTCGACCAGAAAGATCCAACCAGTGCGACTCTTACCGTCCGGACTGCCGGCCCAGTCGCTGTCGGTGTAACCCACTGCAACGACGGACGGCTGACGTCGGAACATGAGGCCTCGCCGAGGAGTCGAGACGACATAGCGCAGTACTCGGATCGCGGCCTCAAAGTGGAGGTGACGCGGCTCCTGAGACAACTGGGCCAGGAGGTTAACGGCGAACGCGATGTCTGGACGCGTCGTCGTCGCCAGGAACATCAGTGACCCGATGACCCGCAGATACGTGGTCACATCAACTGGCTCCCCCACAACATCTTGGTCATGACTCTTCAACTTCACCTGGCCATCGGGTGACATGGGTGAGGAAGCGCTGGGCACGAGGGGCAAGTCCTCGGCGAAGGGAGCTGACAGGGTCTGTACATAGGCAGCCTGGTGGACATGCAGGACGCCCTGAGAACGATCATGCTCGAGCTCCATGCCCAGGAAGACTCGGGCAAAACCGAGATCCTTCATCTGGTAGGCAGCGTGCAGTAGGTCCTTGACGTGCTGGATGGTTGTCGCGTCTGGTGACGCAATGAGGAGATCGTCGACGTAGACCAGGACCGCGGCAAAGGTCTGACCTCGCGGGCTGATGAACAGTGCGGGGTCAGCGGTGCTGCGCTGGAGGCCGCCACGGAGAAGCGTACTGCTGATCTCCTGGTTCCAGCACCGAGGCGACTGCTTCAGACCATAGAGGGCCTTCCGCAGCCGCCAAACTCTCCCAGTGCCATCGTCAAAGCCTAGGGGCTGCATCATGTAGAGCTCCTCACCCTCCAGTGAGCCATGGAGGAATGCGTTGCTCACGTCCATCTGATGCAGCTCCCACCCGTGCTGGGCAACCAGGCTGAAAAATGCCCGGCTAGTGGAGAACCGGCCAACTGGGGTGAAGATCTGGTCGTAGTCGATCCCAGGGACCTGAGCAAACCCCTTTGCTCTGAGACGGGCCTTGTACTTGTCCAAGGATCCGTCAGGCTTCCACTTACGCCGAAAGACCCACTTGGCACCAATGGCCTTTCGACCTGGAGGGAGGTCGACGAGGTCATACACGTGGTGATGTCGGATAGCGGCGAGCTCCTCGGCACAGGCAACATCCCAATGTGCGGCCTCAGGGGAGGCTCGAGCCTCGCGTAGGGTGGAAGGGTCCTCTGGGCGCGCTGTGGACCGGACTGAGAGGGCATGTGCATCACGAGCCCCAGGTGGGATGCGTGCGAGTGCGGCCACAACAGCATGCCGATGCTCGTGATGAAGCATGGCGTACCCCAATGCAGAGCCCGGGTGAAGGTCTGCGATAATGGCAGAAGTGGTCAGGCCGAGAGCCTTTGTGCCAGGGTCCCCACTCACGACCGTGGGAGTGGAGGAGACACGTTGAGCCACTGGGGGTCAAGGTGCCACGGAACGGACAGCGACAGTCTGCGCGCTCACTGTTGGCCGAGGTCGGAGGCTGCCGCCTGGGCCACGTGTGTAGCGCGGTCGGGCAGAAGATGGTGCTGAGTCCGACGGGCCGAGGGAGGCAGATGGTGCTCCTGGTCCGGAGGAGCCAGTAGACGCAACAAGCGCTGCTGGGCCAGAGGGGCCAGCGGACGCAGCTGGGACTGCCGGCCCAGAGGAGCGAGTGGACGTGTCTGGGGCTGCTGGCCCGGAGGGGCCAGCGGACGCGATTGGAGACGTCGGCCGGGGGGGCCATCGAAAGCGACCGGGGCTACCAGCCCGGAGGGACCAGCGGACGCGTCTGGGGCTGCCGGCCCGGAGGGACCAGCGGACGCGACTGGGGCTGCCGGCCCGGATGGGCTAGCGGACGCAACTGGGGCTGCCGGCCCGGAGGGGCCAGCAGATGCGACAAGGGTTGCCGGCCCGGAGGAGCCGGCGGACGTGACCGGGGCTACCGGCCCGGAGGGGCCAGTAGACGCGACTGGGGTTGCCGGCCCGGAGGAGCCGGCGGACGCGACTGGGGTTGCCGGCCCGGAGGAGCCGGCGGACACGACTGGGGCTGCCGGCCCGGAAGGGCCAGTAGACGCGTCAGGGGTTGCCGGCCCGGAGGAGCCGGCGGACGCGACTGGGGCTGCCGGCCCGGGGGGGGCAGTAGACACGACTGGGTCAGCTGGCTCGGAGGGGCCAGCGGCCGCGACCGGGGCTACCGGCTCAGAGGGACGGAGTGATGTGTCACCCGGAAGCGACAGGAAGGAGGACGGACTTACCACTCCCCCACGCGACGGGAGAGACACGGACGAGCCGGAGCGGATGAGGTCACGGGGAAACAGGTCCTCCAAAAAGAGGGCATCGCGGGACTCGACGATGTAGTGTCGGGATGGATCCCAGAAGCGCCAGGCCTTGGACTGACGAGACACACCAAGGAAGGTGCAGGGGCGTCTGCGAGGGGCAAGCTTGCCACCCTGCTGTGGAGCGGGCAGCCACACAACGGCTACGCAGCCCCAGACGCGAGCTGGGCGGAGGTCAGCGCGCCGACCGCACCAGTGCTGATAGGGCGTGGACTGGTGGGGAAGGGGACCGTGGGGAACCCTGTTCCAGACCCAGGTCATGTAGGCCATGGCCTCAAAGTAGAAGCCATCGGAGAGACCGGACTTGACCCGCATGGTGCGGACGGCGTCGGCCATGGTGCGGTTCCACCGCTCGGAGACGCCGTTCTGGGCGGGTGTGTAGGGCGCAGACGTCTCATGGCGGATACCGCGGGAGGCGAGAAAGGTCGTGGCCTCACCCAGGTACTCGCCACCGCGATCGGAGCGAAAGTGACGAAGGGGGCGGCCACACTCGCGCTCCGCGAGGACAAGCCAGTCCTGAATGGTTTGGGCGACATCGCTCTTCTGCCAAAGGCAAAAGACCCAAAGGTAGCGAGAGTAGTCGTCCGTCAGAGTGAGGACATAGCGGCCATGCTCACCGACGGACTCGGTGGGGAGAGGGCCCATGACGTCCGAGTGGACAAGGTCAAGGGGGGCGGACGCCCGTGAGGAAGAGAGGGGATACGTGGACCGGTGCATCTTTCCCTGAGCGCAGTCAATGCACTCAGTGGGGCATGGGAGAGGGAAGGTCTCCGGATCAAGGCCCTTGGCCGGCTGGGTGCGGAGCATGCTCTCTACTGCGGCAGAGTGGACGTGGCAAAGGCGGCGGTGCAAGAGGTGGGTGTGTTGAGGAGAAAGCGTGCTGATGACGAACACATGACCGGTCGCAGCCGACGGGGAGGAGACGGGAAGGGAAGAAGCGAGGCGGGGGACGTGCCACAAGTTGCCACAGGAGGTGGCGTGTAGTACGACAAGACCCGACGGACGCAATGACATAGTGCCGACACCACGTGAGTGCACAACTTCCATGCTCATGCGGTCAAGGGCAGTCACGGACAGGAGGCTGAGCTCGAGACCAGGGACGAAGAGAACATCGGTCAAAAAGACGTCACCGGCCGGACCACGGAAACGAACAACGCCTACCCCACGGACCGGCAACACCTGTCCGGAGCCCGTCCGAACACCGGAGACAACGCCGACGGGACCGAGCATACTGAAGGCCTCGCGAGAGGCCGTCATGTGATGCGTGGCCCCGGAGTCGATGATCCAGGTCTTAGCAGGGTCCTGGACAGGGGTCGCCAGATCAGTCACGGTCACATGGCAACACGCGAGGGACGCGAACACGGTGGATGGAGGCACGAAACGAGACTGCCAGTCGTCAAGCCATGCAATGTCGTCAAGGAGTAGGGTGGATGGGATCACAGGAGACGACGAGATCGACGAGGAAACTAGACACGACCGCAGCTCAGTCTCAGTCATGCAGGGATGGGCTGGAGGGCAGGAGGTAACGCAACTCGCACTTCCCTGGGGAGGAGGGCGAGGGAGGCCAAGTTGGAGCGCGATGAACTGCTCCAGCTGACGCTCTCGGGATGACGGCCCAGGAGTGTAGACAGCATGCGGAGTGACGGCGCCGGAGCCCGGGTAGTAGGGTGACTGAGCCGAGGAAGGAAGCGGAGGTGCCGACGGCTGAGGGTAGTACTGCTGCGGGTAGTACTGCTGCGGCGCGGGTGGCTGCAGGACAGGCGGAGTCGTCGCAGTGGGAGCGGTGCTGGACGAGGTCGGAGTGGTAGGACCAGCAGCAGCGACGGCGGCAGAGGCGAGGCGGCGCTCCTGCTGGCGTCGCATGGTGGCAATGACATAGGCCTCGTCCTTTGGGAGAGGGCACGTGTACCACCCGTGCCCTCGCTGGCCACAGTTGTGGTAGACCGAGCCACAACCGCTGGGACCGGTCGATGACTGCTGCTGCTGCTGTTGCGATGGACCCTTGCCCTTCTTGTTCCGGCTTTTCTTCTTCTTCCCTGAGGGCGATGAGATAGCTGCGACGGGGGAGGCAACGGCCACGGAGGCAACGGCAGGGGTGGCGACGGCAGGGGATGCAAGGGCCTCTGCGCGATGGAGCTCGGACTCCTGGCGAGCTTCCTCAATGCAAAGGAAGAGCTCATATGCCCAGGGCATGAGAGTGCCCTGGGCCTCCATGGTGGTGAATACGTCCTGAGGATAGTGGACGAAGACGTCAGCGTATGCGCTGGTGGCGCCGCGCTTGATGGTGAGGAGCGCGGACAAAGGGGGTGGAGCTGACTTGCCGAGTCGATGGAGGATGTCCTCCGCTCGCTGCCAGTAGGCAGCGACCGTCTCGGCCTCCCCCATGTGGAGGGAGTTGAACTCCCGGAGCAGACGGCTGATCTCAGCGTTGCTGGACAGGCGATGGGGTCTGGTGAGGACGTGCCAGGTGACTGCCGGGTCTGGGATGGCGCCGGCGGTGAAGTCGCCGAGGAAGGGCTCCAGGGCAAGGCGGGAAGCTGGAGGGGCGACTTGTACAAGGGCGCGGACGGCGCGACCAGCGTCATATAGCTGGTCGGCCTGGGTGGAGTTGTAAGGGAGGGTGTAGTAGGCCCACAGACCCTCACCTTGCGCCCAGAACCAGAAGCTAAGCTCCCAGCTCCGGAACTGCTCGCCGGCCTGAAGCGGCGGTGGCGGCGTCTCAAAGTCCTTCTGCCTACGGCCGGCACCCAGAGTGGGGCCAAGGATGAAGGTCACTGTCTGCCGTTGGCGCTGAGTCTGTTGTTGTGCTAAGTAGTATGTGGCGGCGGACACCGCGGGGCTAGCGTGCCCTGGAGGGATGAACGATGGCAGCGCGCTGGTGGCGGTTTGGGAGGCGACTGGCTGTAGCGCCGCAAGTTGCTGTGTCAAGGCGGCGAGACGTTGCTGAAGAGCAGCAAGTGGGTCATGGGTGCCGCCAACGTTACCAGTGGGTTGCTGCTGCTGCTACTGCTGTAAGGGCGGCGGCTGTTGCTGCTGCAGAGGCGGTGGCTGCTGCTGTATGGGCGGCAGCTGCTGCTGCTGCAGCGGTGGCGGCTGCTGCTGTAGAGGCGGCGGCTGCTGCTGCTGCAGCCGCGGTGGCTGCTGCTGTATGGGCGGCGGCTGCTGCTGCAGCGGCGGTGGCGGCTGCTGCTGTAGAGGCGGCGGCTGCTGCTGCTGCAGCGGCAGTGGTTGCTGCTGTATGGGCGGCGGCTGCTACTGCTGCGGCGGCGGCTGCTGCTGTAGAGGCGGTGGCTGCAGCTGCTGCAATGGCGGCGGATACTGCTGCTGGTGCGGCGGCGGCAGTTGCTGTTGCCATGGCGGCGGCGGTTGGTCCTGCTGCGGCGGCGGTGGCAGCTGCTGGTCCTGCAGCGGCGGCGGCTGCTGCTGCTACAGCGGCGGCGGCTACTGCTGCTACTACTGCAGCAATTGCTGCAAGAAAGGAGGGGTAGGGGTCTCCCCATTAGAGGAGGACCCCCCCTCGCCGGGACTATCAGCCATGCCTTGGTGTCTGTGTTTTTTTTTTTTTTTGTCTTTGAGTTGCTGCTTCAGTAGGAGGTTGGGGGAGTGGGAAATCTACCCACTCCTCTGGCCTTCCCCCTTTCCCCTTTCACCCTCCCTCTCCTTTTTTTTGTTGTTGATGATGTCAGCAGTGACATCAGCAGTGACGTCAGCAGAGGGGTGCTCACGTCAGCAGCAGCGAATGTTGGGGCCGCCGCTGCTGCTGTTGGTGGTGATGCTGCTGTATCTGCTGCTGCTCCTGCTGCTACTGCTGCTGTTGCTGCTGCTACTGCTGCTGCTGCTGCTACTGCTGATGCTGCTGCTGCTGCAGCTGCTATTGCTACTGTTGCTGCTGCTGCTACTGCTGCCGCTGTTTGCTGCTACTGCTGCTGCTGCTGCTGCTACGGGTGCTGCAGCTGCTGCAGCTCGTGCTGCGAGCTGCAACAGTTGCTGTGGCTGCAGCGGGCTGTAGGAGCAAGCTGCTGCAGCTCGATGCTGCAGCTGAGTGCTGTTGCAGCTGCTGCGTGCTACAGCAGCTGCTCGCTGCAACTGCAGGCTGCTGCAGCGAGCTGCGCGCATGGGGGAATTTTTTTTGTCTCTTTTTTTTGTTTTTTTTCTCTTGTCACAGCGGGCAGCAGCCCGCTGTCTACTGCGAGCAGCGGGCTGCTGCTCGCCCAGCATCAGCGAGCTCCTGCTCGCTGGCAGCAGGCTGCTGCTCGTTGCTCGCTTGTTGCGAGCAGCGGGCAGCAGCAGCCACGGCTGGTAGCTGCTGCTCGCTGCTGCTGCTACTGCTGCTGCTGTAGCTGGCGGCTGCTTCAGCTCGCTGTAGCAGTTTCTGCAGCCCGCTGCCGCTGTTGCACGTTGCTGCGGCTGCTGCCTGCTGCTGCTACAGCCGGTTGCTGCTGCGGGCTGCTGCGGGCTGCTGCTGCTGCTGCACGCTGCTGCTGCTGCTGCACACTGCTGCTGCTGCTGCTGCGAGCTGCTGCTGCTGCGGGTTGCTGCTGCAGCTGCTGCAAGCTGCTGCTTTGGCCTGCTACTGCTGGTGGTGCCAGTCACCGCACCTGGGTGACGTTGCCGCGTGCGTCGTCTCCCACAGACGTCAAACGCCGCTTGCCGCTCACCTCCTCGCGTCACGCGTGGGGGTCAGTGCTGCCGAAAACATTTCGGCAGCATTTCCCATGGCCCAGTGGCCGTGGGAAAAAATCTGACCCCGCCACCAGAAGGGTCAATGCTGTCGGAAAAAATCCGGCAGCATTTCCCCTGCAGTGGCGCGTATGGGGATCCGCCGGCTTTGTCTGGCACCTGTTTGCCAGTCTTCTGCTGCAACTGCTACGCTCTGGCTCTGATACCAAAATTGAAACTATGTAGCAAGTTGGGGCAGCAGCGTTGTTGATGCAGCGTGCGGGCTTCCACGCTCGTTGCTTAAGTCAGTTGGCCCCTCAGTCTGGTGCTCTAGAGTCTAAGTTTGGAAGCTCTGGGTTTTGTTACTCAGAAACGCGCGCGCCAGAAAGCAGCTGAAAACTGATAATGACTGATTAGGAATGAAGAATGAACAGCAATGGGGGACCCCTCCAAGTTCTAGCCCCCGCCCCCCCCCCCAGCTCTGTAGAGCTTGTTACTCAGTTCATCAGCCAATCAGAAAATAGCTCAGTTCAGGCTGGCAGGTTTTCTCGGTGAGGCCTGCCAGACAGCCGACAGCCCAAAACCCGGGCGTCGTCCGTTTTGCCTGAAAACTGGACCATACCACAATACCAACGCTGCGAACGCAGCCGTGCAGTCAGAATCTGCTAGAAAAACAGTAGCGAGGAGTTATGGCAGCCTGAACCCAGGTAGTGCCCACGATGGTTTATGCTGCCAAACAGGGCCATGCAACATGCAGCTGGGACCCTAGGCAGTGCATGACGACGCAGGCACGACAGTACGCGCTGGACGCATGCAGGCAGCGACTGCGGTGGCAGTGACTGCCGGTAGTGCGACCGCCGAGGAGGCCTGCCGATGGAGCTGAACACGTTGCCGGAGAGAGGAGGCTCCAACGAACTGCGAGACGACCTCAGCGTGCGTCGGCTCCACCGGACGACACTCCATCGGCGTCGAGTCTCGCCGTCAGTCATCTGCACGCCGATGTACACAAGGCGGGAGGACACAACAGAGCACAATGAGCACAAAAACCAACAATCATCACAAACTCCTGAAATGAAGGGTTTGTGATTTTTCGTAAGTGGTTTGCAAAGAGTTTGCATGGGGGGCCCGAAACTCCCCATGCGTTGGAAGGGAAACTGCTTGGCCCCGCTATCGCGGAGCCTAGCAGGTGCCCGCGCAAAAATAAACCCTCAAACCCTCGGTATAATGAGGGGGTGGGTTTTTCTATTGTTTGTATCTCAAACGAGAGTATAAAGTTGTACAAAGTGTAAAAAGAAACAAAAAGGGATTTTCGACTCCCGTCGGGGATTCCTATGGACGCCCGTCGGCCGGAATCCCCGTCGAAGTCTCCCCCCCCCCCCCCC
>SZWC01025958.1:0-13073 GCA_023375785.1 Penium margaritaceum
TGGGTGACACAGACAGATCAGACGCAGACGCACATCCCACACTCAACCACTGTCACGCACGGGACGAAGCCCAACAGAACGAATGGCCACCAGGAACTTTCCGCGGGCAAGTGCCTTGGTCAAGAAATCAGCACGCTGCAAGTCAGTGGCAACCCACATGATGGAGATCACATGTCGCTCCACCAGATCACGAACGAAGTGATGCTCAACCGCAATGTGCTTTGTGCGAGCATGAAAAACACCAGAGTTCTCCGCAATGGCGAGAGCACTCTGGTTGTCACAACGTAGCACAATGGCGGGTACAAACGGCCCAAGCTCAAGAAACAAGCGCTGCAGCCAAACTGCCTCAGCAGCCCCTATGCCCAAAGCTACATACTCTGCCTCCGACGAGCTACGTGCGATGCAGCCCTGCTTCCCGCTTCGCCAAGACGAAGCGGTACCACCGAGCAGAAACACGTAGCAAGTGCGACTGCGCCCATCAGGGCTCCAAGCCCAGTCGTTGTCACTATAGCCGTCAAGGACCACCGAACACTGCCGACGAAAGTAGAGTCTGAGATACGGCGTGGAGATCACGTACCGTACCACTCGCACAGCCGCGTGAAGAGCTCTCGCACGTGGAGCCTGCGAGAACTGAGCGAGGAGGTTGACGGCGAACGCGATGTCGGGACGCGTGGTAGGGGCCAGGTAAATCAGAGATCCAATAAGACAGAGGTACAAGGTCACATCCACTGTCTCCCCCAGTTGTGCAGGGTCATCCACCTCATCCTGCCTATCAGGTGTGAGGGGTGTGGAAGCGGTGGGCACTGCACCAAGGAGATCGCTAAAGCGCTCCCCCACGACTCGTGCGTATCGGGCCTGATGGAACAACAGTGTTCGATGTCTGCGATCTCGCATGATCTCCATACCAAGAAACACCGACGCAGGACCGAGGTCCTTCATCCTGTAGACAGTCTACAGGACAGCCTTGGCCTCCTTCACGGCCTCCAGGGACGGAGACACAATCAGAAGGTCATCAACATAGACCAGGATGGCGGTGAACCACTCGGGTGTCGGTAGGATGAAGAGCGAGGGGTCTGCCTCGCTCTGTACGTATCCTACGCGAGTCAAGGTGCCAGTGATCTCCCGGTTCCAACACCGTGGAGACTGCTTGAGGCCATACAAGGACTTGCGCAAGCGCCAGACCTTGTCACCGTCCTCAAAGCCTGGTGGCTNGTCTGCAGGACAGCCTTGGCCTCCTTCACGGCCTCCAGGGACGGAGACGCAATCAGAAGGTCATCAACATAGACCAGGATGGCGGTGAACCGCTCGGGTGTCGGTAGGATGAAGAGCGAGGGGTCTGCCTCGCTCTGTACGTATCCTACGCGAGTCAAGGTGCCAGTGATCTCCCGGTTCCAACACCGTGGAGACTGCTTGAGGCCATACAAGGACTTGCGCAAGCGCCAGACCTTGTCACCGTCCTCAAAGCCTGGTGGCTAAGCCACGTAAATCTCCTCATCCAGAGAGCCATGGAGGAACGCGTTGTTCACATCCATCTGGTGTAGTTCCGAGTCATGCTGAGCCACTACACCGAACAGAGCTCGAGCTGAGGTCATGCGGCCGACATGGGCAAATGTGTCAGTGTAATGAACTCCCTCAATCTGAGAGAACCCCTTGACAACCAAGCGGGCCTTGTAGCGTTCCAGTGAGCCATCCGGCTTCACTTTCTTGCGAAAGACCCACTTGACCTGAATCGCCTTCCTCCCAGTGGGAAGGTCGACCAGCTCGTAGACTCTGTGCTCTCAGATAGCGCGAGTCTCATGCTCGCAAGCAGCTCGCCAGGCATCAGCATCCTACGATGAGAAAGCCTCCCTCAATGTGCCCAGGTCAGGCGCCATAGAGGGGGAACTCTGCGTGGCAAGTGCACACGCCTTAGTGTCAGGCCTGACAGCCACGAGATCAGCTGCTGCGTCACAGGCGATATGGAACTCGCGAGTGACCAGGTCGTGCCCTATGGGGTACGTTGGGTGTACCTCAGAAAGCTCAGTGCGGACACTCAGGCCTAAGGTCTTTGTGCCTGGATCACCGCTCGCGATGCTGCGAGAGGAACGCATGGGTCTGGGACCCGACACTCGCTGAGCTCCAGAATCCAGTGGTCGAAGGCGACCACCGGGCTCACGGGAGTAACCGGAGGTCGAGGGGCGCACCTCAGGCTCAGGATCAGGTACGACCACAGGGACAGGTACGACCACAGCTGGTGAGGGCTAAGACGAGGCAGCCGGAGATGCCGTGCGAGGAGATGCGTGTGTCGGGGACACAGAGCTGGCGGTGACAGCGGGCAAGGCTGGCCCGGACACTGAGACAAGAGTGTCAGCCGACGTAGGGACAGGAGTGGGCTCGACTGGGTCAGACGCCAGAGCAGGGGTGCTAGTAGACACAGGTAGTGATGCAGGAGGAGGCATGAGAGCAGCGGTACCTATGGGGTGTGAAACATGCTGAACATGTGGGATCTCATGACCAACGGCAATGATAGCCGGATCATCAAGTGCTGGAGACCGAGAGGGGACTCGAGCGGGCACATCAGCCTGACGAGAAATGGTTGCTGGCGGAGAAGTCTCCCCCACCCGCCGAGGACCCTCACAGGAAGGGACATGAGCTGCAGAGAGGGCTGTGATAGAAGTCAGATCATGGTATGTGAGTGACTAAAAAAACAGCGCGTCACGGGACTCAATGACACGACGGCGAGTGGGGTCCCAAAAGCGCCAGGCCTTCGACCGCGGGGAGATGCCGATGAAGGCACACAAGCGACCCCGAGGGGAGACCTTGGACCCCTGTTGGTCCTCGGTGTACCACACGGAGGCCAGGGAACCCCAGACGCGAGCGAGACNGGTATGTGAGTGACTAAAAAAACAGCGCGTCACGGGACTCAATGACACGACGGCGAGTGGGGTCCCAAAAGCGCCAGGCCTTCGACCGCGGGGAGATGCCGATGAAGGCACACAAGCGACCCCGAGGGGAGACCTTGGACCCCTGTTGGTCCTCGGTGTACCACACGGAGGCCAGGGAACCCCAGACGCGAGCGAGACAAAGATCAGCGCAGTGGCCAAACCAGAGCTCGTACGGTGTAACATGATGCGGAAGCGGACCATGCGGGAGGCGGTTCCAGACCTAAGTCATGTAGGCAAAGCCCTCGAAGGCAAAGGACTCTGGGAGACCGCACTCAGACCGCATGGCGCGGACCGCATCCTCCATGGTGCGGTTCCAGCGCTTAGATACACCGTTTTGCTGTGGGGTAGCAGGAGCGGAGACCTGGTGAAAAATGCCGTGCTCAACAAAGAAGGAGTCCATCTTACCGAGGAACTCGTCGCCGCAATCCGAGCGAAAGGTATGTAGCGTGTGGCGAGACTGACGCTCAGCCATCATGAGCCAGAGCAGAACCGCAAGGGCGGCGTCGCACTTCTGACGCAGACTGTAGACCCACTGTATCCAGGTGAAGTCATTCGTCAGGGTCAGAACATACCGGCCCCTCTCGGACAGGGACTCGACCGGGAGAGGACCGAGTATGTCCGAGTGGACCAACTCGAGGGGCCTCAGGGCTCGAGAACGCGAATCAAGATAAGTGCACCGGTGCATCTTTCCCTGAGCGCAGAAAAGACAGTCGGTCTTGGGTGGCTTCTCGAAAGAAGCCACGTCAAGACCAAGTGTGGGCTGTGTCCGAATGAGCTTTGACACAGTGTCGGAGCCCACGTGACACATACGTCGGTGAAGCAACCGCTGGTGTTCCAGGGATAGAATACCAGTGACAAAAATACGACAAGAGGAGGAGGGAGAGCAAGGGGAGGAGGGCCGAGCAATGCGGTACAAATCATCTACAACTGAAGCATGCAGGATAATGCTACGGGTGTCAAGAGCAGTCACATTCGCTGAATCAGCGGTATGCTCAACGGAGAGACCCATCGGAGTGCAGGCACGCACCGACAGCAGACTGAGCTCAAGGACAGGCACAAACAGCACGTCAGAGAGATATAGGGGGCCAGACGGACCATCAAAGCATACAACCCCAACACCGTGGACCGGTAAGGACTGACGAGAGCCTGTACAAACAGAACGGACAGCCGTGACAGGACCAAGTACCACAAAGTCACTACGACGACACGTCATGTGGTGGGTGGCACCGGAATTGATGATCCAAGTGCCACTAGAGTCACGACTGGTGGACTTCACTGTACAATGAGCAATGGAACACTCGGCATAAGGGGGACGCTGAGCTGTTAGTGGGAAGGAACGACGCACATCATGAAGGTTAGACTCATGAATCCAGTCAGTGCAGTTAGGCCCAACATCATCACATGCGGACTGTGCTCCCCCACACGTGTCATCACGAGTCACGAGGACGGACGAACAAGCAGTCTGTGACCCACTCCACGATGACAACACACTCGTACCTCCCTGAAAGTGAAGCGCCAGAAGATGATGAAGCTCGGCGATGGTGCGATCACGTGGGTCGGGATCACTACTGCTCGTTGGTGAGGACGCAGGAACAACTACTGTCGTGGTCGCCGCGCGTCCAGAGGAGTGTGCGGGCGACATGCCGGACACTATGCGAGCAGCATGGGCAGCCCGAAGTCCACGAGTGATGCACTCCTAGTCAAGCGGGTGTTTGCACTCGGTGTAGCGATGGGCACCTCCACAGTTGTAGCAGTGCACGGAACGGCCACTGCTACCACTGGATGACGGCTGCTGCTGACCCGATCCGCGCTTCCTATTCTTCTTCTTCCCCTGGGCCGCTGCTACAACGCCCTCCGTCTGCGTGGGTTTAGACGGGGTCGAAGAGGAGGAGGAAGATGAGGTCATGATGGAGGTAGAAGAGGGTGACTAAAGGAGGGAGGATGGTGGTGATGCGCGGACTGCTGCAATGAGGGAAGTCTCCTAATGCGCTACTGCTGCCTCGCGGGTCGATGTCACCTGGAGGAAAAGCTGATGCGCCCAAGGGAGCAGCTACACAGTGGCTGAGAAAGGCTCGAGAGCAGCATCGCTGTACCGTGTGAAGATGTTGGTGTACTCCAGGCAAACTCTGAGCATGATCGTCCGAAGTGCCCACAGCTGTGTGCCCCCTTAGATCCCCAGACGTGTGTAAAAATGCATGGCGCGTCGCCAGTAATCCGCCGCAGGCTCCGCTGGTCCCTGACGGAGCGAGTGGAAAGCACGAATGTGTGACGCATGCGTGGCGTGCGTCTCTGCGGCCAGTAGGGACATCGCTAGATCCCAGCCTCCACGAGGATCAGCTCCGGTGCCTGTGCCATCCTCGCCAAGGAAGGGGCGGAAGTCGACGACAGTCTCGCGTGGCATGGCATAGAGAAGTCCTCGTATGGCCCGGACTGCTGTCAGCACCTGTGCTGGATCTGTAGACTGGTATGGGCTTTGGTAGTAAGGCCACACTCCCTCGGAAGTAGCCCACACCTGAAACATGATCTCCCAACAGTCAAATCCATCCTCGGTGATGTACCGTGGAGGTGGTGCCTCAAAGTCCTTTGACTGCCGCTCCATGGGGAGAGCAACCGTAGGCTGATGAGGACGAGAGACGGGGAAAATTCCTGGAAGGGGGTGATCACGGAGGAAGTCAGGTGATGATCATATCGGGGACACGGGTGGAGGTCGGGTACCCATCTGCTGCTGACGGAGGCGCTCCTGTAGAAGACGAATCTCCCGCTCGTGGGAGTCATCCTCGAAGCCTGGCATGAATGGCTCGTCATCAATGAGGTCCGCAAGTGGTGGAGAGACCACACCAAGAGGTGAATTAGGCGGAGCACGTGTCACAGGCACCTGGGCCGAGTGCTGATTGGGGACCGCAACTCCAGCAGCTCCCTCAGAAATCCGCGAAGGAGCCATGGACTGAGCACGCAGAAGCTCAGTCAGCGTGCGGATCGCGTCAGTCTGCTCTCGCTGAAGACGACGCATCTCCTCCTGCTGGCTGCGCAGGTACGCAATGGCTTGCGAGCGAGGGCTCAATACCCCTGAAGAAGAGGAGGGATCACCTGGTCCCTTGTCATTGTCGTCGGGCAAACTCATGTCGCCGCTCACTATGGGACAACAGGTCAAGTTTGTCGCATTTCAAAACCGTTTGCGTTTCTCGCGAAGTTGAAACGCTGGTAACTTTTGACTTTCCGGTTGAGAATTCGTCCAAGTGTAATGCTGACGTCAGCAAGTGGTTGCTGATGTCAGCATGACCTGATGACGTCAGCAATCAACAATGCTGACGTAAGCTCATCCCCTCCTTTTTTTTTCTTGTCACAGTTCTGCGTGCGTGTGGAGCCGCTTCGCGGTGGCGCGCGTCAGCTCCGCGGAAGCTGCGTAGCAGCTGCTGCCCAGCTGCTGCTGCAGCTGTGCTGTCAGCTGCAGCAGCAGTTGCGTAGCTGCATGTGCAGCGGTGGGAGCAGCGGCTGCATTGCCGTTACTGCTGCTGCACGCTGCGGCTGCTGCTGCGCGCTGTAGTGGCTGGTGGCTGCTGCCGCCGCGCGCTGCTGCTGTTGCCATTGTTGCGGTGCTGCTTGCGTCGCGACTGCAGTTGCTACTGCTGTGTCGCTGCCGCCGCTGCCGCTGTTGTGCTACTGCTGCTACGTTGCTGCTGCATTGCTGCTACCGCCGCCTCTGCTGCTGCTGCTCTGCTGCTACGGCTGTGGGAGGGCGGCTGCACGCACTGCTGCCGCCACACACCTCTGCGTGGCGGTACACGTCGCTGCTCCTGCCTCTACAGTTGCGATCTCATGTGGTGGGTGGAGTGCGTTGAAGGCGGCCGGCCGTCTCCAACAGAACCCAGAAACTCTGCTATAGCGGTGACTCTCACTGCTGCTGCTTTGCTGCGTCTCTACTGCGCAGCTCAGTGAGAACTGTCTCACTGCTCTGATACCATAAGAAAGTATGTAGAAGCTTCCTAGCAACACGGCCGCTGACCGGGCGTCAGTGCCTGATGAGACGGTGACGACGGTCACAGGTCGTACACACAACGGCAAGGGTTTGGCTAGGAGACACAAGACACAGTGTAAGAATGCTTCAATATAGCATATGCAGAGAGAAATGACAAATGACAGGTCCAAGGCATAAATACCTGCCGCGGCGCACGGCTGGTGTCGCACGCGGCAGTCCAAGAGCTGTCCTAAAACCGGCCCAAAACCACTGTTTTGGCCGTAACTCTGCGCACACATGTGAGAATGTTACGCCATCTAAACCTAGACATGCATACTCAAAAGACGGACGCTACGACTGGTCACATGCATGCATCCATCGACTGACAGTGAGCATACAATGCAAAAACATGCAAATAGGCCTCATGGCCAGTCCGCCGAAAGACGCCTGCAAGACGTAGAAGACGCAGCAGAGAGTCCCGGTGGCATCCGGGGCTCTGGAACAGTGGTCGGTCAGCTCCAAGCAGGTAGTCCGCCGCCTGTCGACGCGCCGGTGTCACTAGGGCCGCCTGCCTCAGGGATCTGCACGAGTATGGACACGGGGCAGCCGCCGCTAAGGGGCTGGCGGACACGAACGTGGCATCCGACCTTGAGGTGTTGGCGGACTCGAACGCGGCAGCCGGCCCTGAGGTGCTGGCGGACAGAGACAAGGCAATGGACCCAGAGGGACTGGCGGGCACAGACGGGGAAGCCGACCCCGTGTAGCTGGCGGGCATGGACGGGACAGCCGGCCCTGAGGGGCTGGCGAGCATGGACGAGGCAGCCAGCCTTATGGGGTTGGTGGACACGGATGGGGCAACAGGCAAAGGTGGACCCGTTGGCGTAGATAATGAATTCCGGACGCGGTGGGACGAAGGACGGACCCACCACTCCCCCATGTGACGGGAGGAACATCGACTCGTCGGAGCAAACGAGGTCGTGGGGAAACAGGTCCTCAAACAAGAGGGAATCGCGGGACTCGATGATGCAGCGTCGAGTGAGATCCCAAGAACACCAAGCCTTCGATTGACAGGAGACGCTAAGCAAGGTGCACGCGCGACCGCGAGGCTCAAACTTGCCACCATGGTGCGCGACAGGCAACCACACGATGGCGACATAGCCCCAGACACGAGCCGGACGCAGGTCGGTGCATTCTCCACACCAGTGCTGGTATGGGGTTGACTGACGAGGAATGGGTCCATGGGGAATCCGGTTCCAAAGCTACGTCATGTAGGCCATGGCCTCGAAGTAGAAGCCGTGAGAGATGCCAGACTGGACCCGCATGATGCGGTCGAAGTCCGCCACCGTTCATAGACGTCGTTTTGGGCTAGCGTGTAAGGCGCCGACGTCTCATGATGGACACCACGGGAGGCAAGGAAAAGAGTGGTCTCCCACAGAAACTCACCCTTGTGATCATAGTAGAAGTGGGGGAGGGAGTGACCACACTTGTGCATAGTACGGACAAGCCAGTCCTGAATGCTGGGAGCGATGTTGCTTTTCTGCCATAGGCAGAAGACCCGACGGTAGTGAGAGTAGTTGTTTGTAAGGATCAGTACGTACCGACCGTGCTCTTCAAGACTCTGTGGGGAGGGGCCTAATGACATAAGAGTGAATGAGGTCGAATGGGGCGGACGCTCGAGAGGCAGAGAGGGGGAAGGTGGAACGGTGCATCTTGCCTTGTGTACAATCGATTCACTGAGTGAGACACGACAGAGGAAAGGAGGCTAAGTCAAGACCCGTGGCTGGCTGTGTGGGCAACAAGCTGTCAACAATGGCAGAGTGGACGTGACAGAGGCGGCAATGAGGAAGACGCGTGTGCTGTGGCGACAATGTGCTGGTGACAAACACGTGGCTCGTGTTAGTCCACGAAGAGGAGACAGAGGTGGGAGCAGATATGCGCGGTACATGCCATAAGTTACCGCGGGCGGTGGCGTGCCAAACGAAACGACTGGACGGACGCAACGACACAGTGCCCACCCCACGTGAATGCAAAACATCCATGCTCATGCGATCAAGGGAGGTCACAGACAGGAGCCTGAGCTCAAGACCAGGGACAAAGAGAACATTAGTCAAGAAGACGTCACCTGCTTGACCACGGAAACAAACGATGTCAACACCATGAACGGGTAACACCTGCCCAGATCCCGTCCAAACCCCGGTGACATCGGTGATGGGACCAAGAGCATTGAAGGCCTTGCGCGAGGCCGTCATGTGATGCGTGGCCCCGGAGTTGATGATCCATGTCTCTGACGGATCCTGGAATGGTGAGGCGAGGTCACTGACAGTCACATGACAATGGGCGAGCGATGCTAACGAAGTGGATGAAGGTTCAAACTGCGAGTGCCAGTCATCGAGCCAGGCGACATCATCGCAAAGAGGAGTAGGAGAAGAGGGAACTGCAGCGGATGGGATGGACAAAGATACAGGACAGGAGCACAACACGGACTCTATCATGCAGGGCTGGGAGGGACTAGCGACTACGCAACTTGCACTTCCCTGGGGAGGAGGGCGAGAAAGGCCAAGCAGGGGGGCGATGAACTGCTCCAGCTGGCGCTCGCAGGTGGAGGGTTCGACGGAGTAGACCAACTACGGTGTGATGGTATCGGATTCCAAGAAAGGGAAGAAAGGAGCCGGGGATGGAGCAGCTGGTGCGGACAGCTGTGGAGGAAGCTGAGGTGAGACCGTCACGAGTGGCGTGGATGAGACAGGAGCAACGAAGGTCACGGCCCTGGTTGCAAGGCGACGCTCGTGCTGGCGACGCATGGTGGAGATGACATGAGCCTCGTCCGTCAGGAGCGGACACGTGTACCACCTGTGTCCTGACTAGCCACAATTGTGGCAGACAAGGTTGGTGTTGCCTGATCTGCTTGTTTTCTGCTGAGTCCCTGTGCCCTTCTTGCCCCTCTTCTTCTTCTAGCCAGATGAGGGAACGGTGGAAGATGCTATTGCTACTAGGGTGGCGAAAGTCACAAAGGCGACGATAGGAGAGGCGACAACAGGAGAGGTGAAGGACTCCGTGCGGTGGATGTGTGACTCCTCACAAGCTTCCTCGATGCAGAGGAAAAGCTTGTACGCCCAGGACATAAGAGTACCCTGGGCAACCATTGCGACGAGAACGTCCTGGGAGCAGTGGATAAAGACATCGGAGAAGGAGTCGGTGGCGCCGCGCTTGATGGTCAGTGGCGCAGATGAGAAGAGTCTCACGGTTCCAATGCAACTTGTCTTGCTTGTTTTGGTTAAGAAACGACTACGCTAGGGTCGAGTTTGCATGGCGGCCATGGCTTTTGCACTAAACAGCCTAAGTGTCGAGCTCGTGCAAGGAGGAGCTCGAGTGGGTGAGTCTCGTGAAACGAGACTCACCCGTAGGCCGGCGAGCGAGGCTCGACGGCGCAACCTGCTCGAGCGAGGGCAAAGCCCTCGCGTGACATGCAAAAGGGGCTGACTGCCCCAGTCCATGAAAACACAACAAAACACATAGTATACCCCTAACTAATCTAGGTCTAATCTAGGTTTCTGAGATTCTGCAATCAACCAGAGTGGGGACAACTATAGGTTTCACTAGGATCCAAAATTGTTGCCACAGTTGGCACGGAGAACGAAGCAGAGGCAATGCCGCGAGAGGGAGGCAAGCGCACTGACGACCCCAGTGGTAGCCGAGGGAGGATTCGGCGTGCAGACTCAGTGCGCGTTGCCTCCACTCTCTGGGTCAGCATGCCCTGTGCACTCATGTCCACATCGGAGAGGAGAAAATATATACAGAGGATTAACATGCCCCCTTGGACATGAGTGCGGTGGGGATGCAGCCAAGGTGCTCAAGTTGCTGATAGAATGCAGGAGATGAGAGTGCTTTGGTGAGGAAGTCGGCCAGCTGGGCATCACTGCTGATTGGACACACTTGCACAGCACCTGCCTCAACTGCTTCGCGGACGAAGTGATGCTCTACACTAATATGCTTTGTGCGGGGATGCAGCACACCATCATTCTCAGCGATGCGACGTGCGGCAGAGCTGTCGCTATGAAGTGCAACGGCATGCGTGGGCAGCCCCAATTCCTCAAGTAATCGTGCCAGCCAGATACATTCACAAGCTGCTTCACCCAATGCCATGTATTCAGCTTCAGCCACACTTCGAGCCACACACGACTGTTTGGCACTTCGCCACGAAACTGCTATGCCCCACACACGGAACACATAACCACCACGACTGCGTGCCCCACGATCACGGGCATAATCACTGTCACAGTACCCATCCAACAACGGACACGATGAGGGTGCAAAGACCAGACCAAGCGCAGCTGTGTCCATCACATATCGCAGCAACTTCAGCAGTGCTTTGAGGTGTGTGCTTCGCGGCTGTTGGCTGAACTGTGCCAGCACGTTCACTGCACATGAGATGTCAGGTCGTGTGGTGGAAGCAAGATATGAGAGGCTGCCAGTGACTTGACGGTACAGTGTGGGGTCACAGTCCGGTCCATAGTCAGTGGTGTTGGCGTCCAAGAGGTGTGCGTACACATCAGGACTCATCGGTGAATGCTGTCGTGGCAGATGCTGTATCAGGTGGAGAAAGCGTGCAGTCAGTTGTGCTATGAACCGTCCTTGGTGCAAGCTGAGTGTGCGAGCAGTTCTGTCCCTGGTGATAGTCATGCCCAAGAAGTTTGTTGCTTCGCCGAGGTCTGTCATGCTGTAGTGTGCGGTGAGCAACTTCTTAGTTTCTGTGATGAGGGGAAGAGAGGGTGACAAGATAAGGAGATCATCCACATAGACAAGCAAGGCAACAGGGAGACCACGATCCCAGCGCAAGAAAAGGGACGGGTCACTTAGACTTTGAATGAACCCCCCCGATCCAAGGGTGCGCCGGATCTCTTTATTCCAGCAGCGCGGGGCTTGCTTGAGCCCATAGAGAGCCTTGAGGAGCAGCCACACACGGTCTGTGCCATCATCAAACCCTTCTGGTTGTTTCACGTAGAGTTCCTCCTCAAGGGGACCATTGAGAAAGGCATTCTTAACATCCATTTGATGTATTTCCCAGTCCTCATGTGCTGCTACACCCAGCAGTGCCCGGCTCGTCCCGTACTTGCCCACGGGAGCGTAGGTGTCTGTGAAGTCCTGACCTGGAATTTGATGAAAACCCTTAGCCACCAGCCTGGCCTTGTACTTCCCAATGAGTCCTGCCAGATTCCTTTTGAGCTTGTAGACCCATTTGACATCAATGGCTTTTCGCCCTGGTGGTAGTGGGACCAGTTCATACACACCATGCTCCAGAAGAGAGTTTAACTCAGCCACCATGGCCTTGTCCCACTCACTCGCATCAGCACGCCCCCTGGCCTCAGCAAGTGTCTGGGGTTCCACAATGTTATGATCCACATTCACCGGCCCAGCCGTGTGATAAAACTGTCTATAGTTCACACGCTCCACATTGCGTGAGGAGCGTCGTACCGGCGGTGGAGATGGTGTTTTGGAGTCCTCTATGCTGTGCTGGGGTGTTTGGGTTTGCAGCCCTGGTGGTGTGTGCGGAGCACTGGAGTCTGTGCTGCGCAGGTCTATAGGTGTCAAGAGGTCTGTAGGAACTGGCGAAACTTCTTCCGTGTGCTGCTCGTGCTGCGGTGACTGTGGTGGTGCAGTGGGTGTGTGCGGGACAAACACAGGGACACTCACATAGTCTGGGTATTGCTCAGGGATGTTGATGTGAGGGGCATGCCGTACGGTGCGGAACTGTTTGTAGGGCATGTGCTCCAAGAAGGAGGCATCTCTGCTCTCTAGGAAGTGGTGGTTCATGGGGTCCCAAAAACGCCATGCTTTGGAGGCATGAGAGACGCCCACAAAGACGCACCAACGACCTCGTGGACTGAGCTTATGGTCTCTTTGAGGCTGTGCAAACCACACGCACGCCATAGTGCCCCAGACCCTTGCTGGCCTTAGATCAGCCTTCTCCTTAAACCACCGCTCCCATGGCGTGATTGCCTTGGGCAGCGGCCCCTGTGGCACTCTGTTCCACACCCATGTCACATACTTGACGGCTTCCTCCCAGAAGCCGAAGGACAGACCAGACTCGCTCAGCAGGGTGCGCAGTGCATCACCAAGGGTTCTATGCCACCTTTCAGCCACCCCATTTTGTTGCGGTGTGTATGGTGCGGTGGTTTGATGCTCTATACCTTTGG
>SZWC01025958.1:13119-24667 GCA_023375785.1 Penium margaritaceum
TGCCTTGGGCAGCGGCCCCTGTGGCACTCTGTTCCACACCCATGTCACATACTTGACGGCTTCCTCCCAGAAGCCGAAGGACAGACCAGACTCGCTCAGCAGGGTGCGCAGTGCATCACCAAGGGTTCTATGCCACCTTTCAGCCACCCCATTTTGTTGCGGTGTGTATGGTGCGGTGGTTTGATGCTCTATACCTTTGGACTTCAACTCTGCAGTCAGAACACCCATGAACTCCCCTCCTCTGTCTGTGCGCAGCTTCAACAGCTTACAGCCAGTCTGCCGCTCAGCAAGGGGAATCCATTCTGTAATAGCGCGTTGGGCATCTGCCTTTGACTTCAACAGGAATGCCCAGCGAAAGCGACTGTAGTCGTCTGTCAGTGTGAGAATTTACTGTGATCCATACTGCACAGAAGGTACTGGCATGGGGCCTGTCAAGTCTGCATGGACAAGTTCCAGAGGAGCCTTGCAGACCTTATCTGACCTCGGGAAGGTTTGTCTGTGAGCCTTGCCTTCCTGACAGTCAAGACAGGCATCCGGACGGAGACCATGTGGACAGTCCGTAGGCAGGAGACCGTGTGCTGTCGTGTGTTTGATCATGTCTGTGACCAGGTCCGTGTTGATGTGTGCAAGTCGACGGTGCAGTAGGTCCTTNGGTCCAGCTGACCCCCAGACAGAAGGTTCACTTTCAACTTGGGAACGTATAACACACCCGTCAAATACAGGACGCCCCCAGGTGCTTGCAATGCCACTGTGCCCACACCCTCGACATCCAACACCTCCCCAGACCCTGTTTTCACACCCTCCACATCCTGCGCAGCGTACAGCGATACAAACAACTGGCGATGCGGAGACATGTGATGTGACGCAACAGTGTCAAACAGCCACTCATGCATTGGAAGTGCGTGTGAAGTGGTGACATGTGTGTGCGCCAATCGCTGACCTGGTGACTATGGCATAGCCGTTGGTTCTGGAGGCTGCAGCCCCATGGGCGCTGTCCACCCGGCTGCAGGGTCTCCGGCTGTGGGCTGCTGGGACTCGGCCATGTCATTGTAGATGCGCTGCGCCCATGCGGGTGCGGGAACGGGGATGGCCGAGCTTGGTGGGATGTCGTAGGGGCCCTGGTAGAAAAGAGGGGGCCCCGGATAGATCGGCTGGCCCGTCGGCGGCTGCGCCATCGGTGGTGACGCGTATGTGACACCACCAAATGGCACAGGAGCTCTAGGTCCTGTCATCATGGGCGCGGACCAAGCTGGGGGATGCAGCTGCTGCCCAAAGGGATGAGGCATCGGTGCAGCGAACCTCTGTTGCTGCTGCTGCTGCTGCTGGGGTGGAGTCATAATGCGCTGGAGGTCTGGGCAGGCACGCCAGAAGTGACCGTGCTTGCCGTAGTAGTTGCAGGTGCACTGTCCCCCACCACCACCACCACCACGGCCACGGCCTCGTCCTCCGCCTGTCTGGGCGCCTGTTCCTCCAGTTCCCCAGCCTCCCCGGCCTCTGCCTCCTCCCTGCGAAAGGTTGGTGGAGGCACCCGACGGGGACTGATGGACAAAGGCGCTAGGTGTCGGGTTGTTGGCCTCACGCGCCTCACCCCTAAGGATGTCCTCATAATGGCGCAGCTCTTCGAACACCTCCGCCAGATCGGTGTTCTCAATGTCGGTCACCCGAAGTCGCCTCAGAAGCCCTCGCCGGAACTCTCTGTAGGGCTCTCCAAGATGCAGCAGGACAAGATCCCGCCATTCGAGCACGGAGCAAGGTGCTCCGAGCCCGAGGATACGGCGGCGAAGGTCCATTGCCGTATCCCAGTAGTCCGCTATCGGTGCCCCCGGCTTGGGATAGAGGTTCCTAAGGCGATCTCGCAAAGTGATCACCAGCGCCATGCCCAGTTCCTCGTGGCGAGTGGCTAGGTGCTGCCATGCCTCATGAGGACGCGGGGCCCACTTCGAGGGTCTGCTGGGTCCTCTCCTCTGCCGCCAAAGCGGAAGTGGCGGATGGCATATGACTGATCGTCGGGCAAGGCTCGGACTAGGGTATTGAAAGCCCGCAATAAAACGCGATCCTCAGTGGCATCGGTCGGGGAAAGGAGGTACAGCTCCTCCAGTCCGTGCTCGGCCGCCCACGCAAGGAAGACATCCTTCCATGCAAGGAAGTCTCGGGTGCCAAGAGCGGGCGGCGTCAGGTCCTTGTGAGACATGACTCTGCTCAGTTCATCCAATGTCACTGTGACTGCGCCAGCACCTCCACCACCAGCTCCAGCAGATGCACTGCCACTCCCTGCTCCTCCACCTTGCTCTCCAGATGCTGACCCTGCCTGGCTCATGGCTCTCGGGGTGCTAACGGGTTCTAAGACGCCCAAGAATTTTTCGGCAGCAATTCGCCGGGCCCACTTTGGGCCCAGTTTTCGGATGCGAGCCCGTAGCTCGTGGAAACCTCCTTGTCTTGGTCTAGGAGGCACCCTTAGGTCCTGTGTGACCTGGAAAGGTCACTCTGTGGGCCGAGGGACCCCGCCTCTCCCTCCAAGGGGCGGATTGGCGCTTGGGCACTCCCTCCCACCTCTTACTCGCCCTTGCGAGTCTCCCCCTTACTTCTGCCGCCTCTCCTATCCGTGCGCGGCCTAGGGGAGGGCCTTCAATGGCCCTTGGTGGCGTGCGCGTCTGTTTTGGTGGTGGACGCGCGGATCTAGATCCGCGCGTGGCCCGGCCGCCACCCTTTTTTGCTCTGCGCCGCCCCTACACGTCAGTCGCAGGCCTAGGGAGCCGCTCTGATACCATGAGAAGAGTCTCACGGTTCAAATGCAACTTGTCTTGCTTGATTTGGTTAAGAAACGACTACGCTAGGGTCGAGTTTGCATGGCGGCCATGGCTTTTGCACTAAACAGCCTAAGTGTCGAGCTCGTGCAAGGAGGAGCTCGAGTGGGTGAGTCTTGTGAAACGAGACTCACCCGTAGGCCGGCGAGCGAGGCTCGACGGCACAACCTGCTCGAGCGAGGGCAAAGCCCTCGCGTGACATGCAAAAGGGGCTGACTGCCCCAGTCCACGAAAACACAGCAAAACACATAGTATACCCCTAACTAATCTAGGTCTAATCTAGGTTTCTGAGATTCTGCAATCAACCAGAGTGGGGACAACTATAGGTTTCACTAGGATCCGAAATTGTTGCCACAGTTGGCACGGAGAACGAAGCAGAGGCAATGCCGCGAGAGGGAGGCAAGCGCACTGACGACCCCAGTGGTAGCCGAGGGAGGATTCGGCGTGCAGACTCAGTGCGCGTTGCCTCCACTCTCTGGGTCAGCATGCCCTGCGCACTCATGTCCACATCGGAGAGGAGAAAATATATACAGAGGATTAACAGCAGAGAGGAGGGGTGGCTCGACGTCTCCGAGGCGGCGGAGTAGGTCCTCCACGTGCTGCCAGTAGAAGGTGACCGTCTTGGTCTCCCCCATGCAAAGGGAATTGAACTCTCGGAGCAGGCGACTGGTCTCAGCATCATTGGATAGATGATGAGGGCGTGTGAGTATGTGCCAGGCGGCTGCTGGATCAGGGAGGGCTTCGGTCGTGAGATCGATGAGGAAGGGCTCAAGGACGAGGCGTGTGGCTGGAGGGGCAACAAAGACGAGAGCACACACGGCGCGACCGCCGTCGTAGACCTTGTCGGCCTGGGTGGAGTCAAAGGGCATGACATAGTAAGGCCATAGGCCCTCACCCTGTACCCACATTCGGAAGCTGAGTTCCAAGCTCCGGAACTAGTTGCTAGCGTGAAGCCATGGTGGTGGGGTTTCGATGTCCTTTGGCCTACTGCCGGCACCGAAAGTGGGACCTAGGACTGACGTCACCGTCTGTTGTTGGCGTAGGGTGTGTTGCTATGCCAGGTATTGCGTGGCGAAGGAAATCGCATGGCTCGCGTATCGTGGCGGAGCACATGTCCCTTGCTGATGTTGGTGCGGCTGCTGCGGGGGCAGCTGCTGTTGTACCAGTGGTGGTTGCTGTTGCAGTAGTGGCGGCTGCTGCTACAGTAGTGGTGACTGCTGATGCTGCTACTACAGCCGTTGATGCTGCTGCGACGGTGACGGCAGTTGATGCTGTTGTTCCGACTGCTGCGGCGGTAGGGGTGGCGGCAGCTGTAGTGCCGCTAGCTGCTGTATCAACGTTGCGAGCTGTTGGCACCTATAGGCGAGAGAATCTATCGGGTTAGAGTGGATCACGACAGAGTCTGTAGGGTGCTGCTCTTGCTACTGCTATTGTTGCTTTTCAAAGTTGACTTCGTAGCTTGTAGGAGGCCGACTACAACGACATCGGTACCGTGAGAGGCATCGAGACAACCTTGATGTGGTGTAGAAGGCCATGGGGTACCCGGGACTTTATTAGACCGTTTTCTCCCATGAGTCCAAGTAACCACCGAGGATAAGTCTTGCATGGAAAACATTGCAAGTTCAATTCCCGGTGCGGCATTATGTTTTCCATGCACGCATTCAGCCAAAAGCACATTCGATATGAAGCTTCATGACAGCTGGCATGAATCACCCTATGTCAACCAATGATGTCCATGCATTGTTAGTTGCACTTGCACACGCTTGATTCTGTGGTACAGCTTTCCCTCATCTTGAGCTGCCATGGCAATGGCCACTCGCATGCGTAACCTCGGACTTGAGAATATCTGCATGAGCCGGTATTGTGGTCCTCAAAACAAATGGATTTGACAATTTGTTCGAATGTTTTAGGTACAAAGATTAACATGTAATTTCATAGGTTTGGTCGATACATGTGGCATATGTCCGACTCTAGAAAGTCGACGAAACATGTTCTACATGTATATGTCCAATACATTGTGACGTTGTGTCAAGTATAGTTATATGAATGTTTAGTCGTTCAAACCAATCTTATGGCGTGGTTTGAATGATGCAATATGCGGAGATGGCAGGGTGCACCAGGTGCGAATGAAATGTTGTCGAGCCTCGACGCCATAGAGCGACATTATACTGTAGTTGAGCCACACTTCTCTGCGTCCGACACAAGAAAGACTTGCGCCATCGGCGCAAGTCTTGCACTGCATGGCAGTCACAAATCTCCCCCCCGTTCCGTGACGGAACCAACACTTAGGCACGTTGGCGCTTAAGGCCGGTGCGCCGGTGCGTTCTTCCCACCATGGCGTTGTCTCATCCCAATTCAGACACCTGCTCCAACCGAACCTCCACCAGAGGTTCCCGTCCCTTGGTAGCTGTTGTGTCCACTGTATTGACACAATTTCATGCCCAGAAGGGGAATCCACCAAAGAAAGGGGCGCTCACTGGTGAATTCCTCACCAAGGAGCTGTCCAGACGCTGTGAGTCCAAGCCAACAAGCAGCAAGAAGGCGGGATTTGTTTGTGCCTCGTGCGCAAAGAGGGTGAGCGGGACGTGTGATCGCATCCGAGGCCACTTTGCCTGCAATAACCCGAATGTGGGGAAGTGTCCCCATCCTCCACCAACATGCAGGGACGCGCTGGGCATGGAGCGTTATCACCGCCGCCGGCAGGATGGCAGCCATACAACGTGAAGCTGTACAAGGGAGAGGGCACCAAATGGGGGACAAAGGACAAACCGGTGCCATGGCTCAAGTTGTGGGAGGTCGAGGAGAAAGCAGCCCAAGCAGCAAACGTGGGATTGACGCTGCAGCATGACTTCAGTGATGACGATGATGGGGACGCGGCAAATCCGAGCAGGCCACCAGCCACAACACGCCGTGAGGGTGAGATACGTCTCTTTGACATCAACAAAGCCGCCTCTTCTAGACAATCCACCATGGTGGAACACTCTGACAAGAAAAACAACGTGAATTGCCAGTTGAACATCGTGAAAGTCATGTGCATCGCTGCTTTACCCATCTCCTTTTGTCGAGAGGCAGCACTCATGGATGTTATCAAGTGAGCAAAGAAGACAACATCCAGCTTAAGGTTGCTAGCCAGAGGCACAGTGGTGGATGAATTGCTCCCAAAACTGCATGCAGAGCTTGCTGAGCTAGACGCGCCTTTGAAGCAGGGATGGTCAACGTATGGCACCAGTCTAGCAGTTGACGAGTGGTCCGATAGGCAGATCAGGCCAATTTACAATGCCATGGCAGTCAATGCCATGGGCTCGGTCGACTTGTTCTCTCGTGATGCCAGCGGTTTGACCAGGGATGCAGACCACACATCCTCCTTGATAGAGGTAGCAATTGAAGCAGTGGGTGAGGACAAGGTTGTTTTTGTGATACGTGACAATGCTTCAGTGAACAAGAAGGCATTTGACCAACTGCGGGTGAAGTACCTGAAGTTTTTTTTCCAGGGTTGTTGTGCTCACAAAATTGACCTGATTATGAAGGATGTTAGGAAGACTGCATGGGGTGCTGGGATCATTTGACGGTGTGAGAAAGTCATTGCCTTTTTCAGAAAAAATGCCATGCCTCGCACATGGCTGAAGGACAAAATAGGGGGCAAGGTGCTCAAGAACAGGTGCAACACCCGCTTTGCCTCTGTCTTTGACATGGTGGAGCGGTTGCTGAGAAGAAGGGCAAGAAGGGAAGAAAGGTTGCAGAGTCTCACGTCAACTTTGTTCTGGGCAGATTGGACCATCGCTGGTCCAAGGATATGAGCTATCCTTTGTATGCTGCTCCGCGGCGCCTGCATCCTCAACACGTTGGAAAAGATCTCTCTAGTGATGCCACCACACTGCAGGCATGGCGTGCGGTGGTGGAGGCACTCGTTCCAGAAGAGAAACACGACGCCATAATGAAGGAGATTGGTTGCGTTCAGTTGGCACAGACCGTGGTTGTCCATGATCCCATGGTGACACCTCGTAGTAATGCCAAGGCTATCGCCCCAGTAGCAAAAGTGCAATGTGGCACAATGTCTGCTGCTGAGTGGCATGTCAACTACATGTGCAACCTGCTTGTGCTTCACGACCTGGCATTGAAGCTGCTATCGCAGCCATGTTCTTCATCTGAGTGTGAGTGTTTACTTTCCACTCACAAGTTGATTCACAGTGCCAGGAGGAACCGGCTCAAGGTGTCAACACTCGTGATCCTCATTTGGTGCAACGCCCGTTTACAAAAGCACTACGGCTGGAATGGGCGCAAGGCATCAAAGAACATCACTCTAGTCGTGGAAGCAGAAGTAGAACCTGACGCAGAGGGCAACAAGAATGATGGAGAGGTTGTTGAGGAGGCGGGAGTATTGAGGAAGCCCGAGGATGACATGGAGAGTGATGAGAATTGGGAGGAGGAGGAAGAGGTAGACGAGACAATGGGAGATGATGACGTGGTTGAGGTCATGGCGTCTGTCCAAGTCATGAGAAGTACCCTTGGAATGCCTCATGCTTGTCCAGTGCGTGTTTGTGCACAGGTGAAAGCCCGAAGCACCAATGCATTAGCTCGTGGAGTAGGTGGAGAAGCGGCTGCAGGTGGTGAAAGGGTAACGGTTAGAGAAGGGGCAGCAGCTGGAGAAGGGGCTACAAATGGAGAAGTGGGAGTAGCAAGAGAAGGGGCTGCAGCTGGAGAAGGGGAAGCAGTTGGAGAAGGGGCAGCAGCTGGAGAAGGGGTGCAGGTGGAGAGAGAGGGGGATTTGAGCCAGCTGGAGCAGATGGGGAAGAAGGAGGAGGAGGTAGTGGAGAAGAATCAGGTGGGGAAGGAGCAAGTGAAGTTGTACCAGGTGGGCATGGAGGTGAGGGAGCAGGAAAGCAAGGGACATCAGCACCATCATCCAATCAAGCAGGAAGAGTAGCATTACGGATTGGTAGTGCCAAGCACAGGGATACAAATCCTGCCTTAGTTGCCTTGGCTGCAGCTAGGGCAGCAAAGCGTGCGACAGGCAATGCAGCAGCAGCCACTGCAGCAAGCAAGCCGGCAAGACGCAGAGCAGCAAGTGCTCTGTGCAAGTAGAATATGTTGTCAGACATGTGGCATGTATTCAATTTCATTTCAGTGTTCATTTCAGTCTCTTATGTTTTCATCTCCATCTCTCCACCAGAGTTCCATTAATAGTGACCACTGTGTGGTAATGCATGTGAAATAGTGAAATCCGTGACTGACCAAAGATAATGTTCATGAATGACAATAAGTAGTTGCACCAACTTAAACAAGGCACCTCTGAATGGAACTAGTGGGTCTCCCTGCCACCCCCCAAAATAGTGCACCTAGAAGTGTGTAGGATAGAATGTTCAACAAGTGCAGATTTGTGTCTCCAATTACGGACAAGTGGGCCTCACTGACCCCCCCTCTTGGATAGTGTATTCAAAAAGTGTGAATGATAGAATGTTGAACAAGTACACATCTGTATCTGCAACTGCAAATAAGTGAACTGCACTGATCCCCCCTCCCACCCCTGGACCCACATCAATGTTGCCCGTCTCAGCTACATCAATGTATCGATGTGGACATTGGTGTACCGAGGTTTGTGGGGCCAAGGTCAACACTACTACTGCTGCTGTTGCTGCTGGTGCTGGTCCTTCTCTTGTTGTTGCTACTGTTGCTCCTCCTGATGCTGCTGGTGCTGGTCCTTCTCTTGTTGTTGCTATTGTTGCTCCTCCTGCTGCTGCTGTTGCTCCTGCTATTTCTGCTACTACTGCTGCTGCTGCTGCTACTGTTGCTGCTGGTATTGTTGCAGCAGCTGCTGTTGCAGCTACTACAGGAAAGGGGGACGAGGGCTCCCCCCACCAGAGGCAGACCCCTCCCCACTGGGGCTAGTGGCCATGCTATTTGGCCCCCTTTGTATTACCCTCCTTTGTTTTTTTTTTGTTTTTTTCCCCTCTTTCTTTTGTGCTACTGATGTTAGTAGTGACATCAGTAGTGTTGTCAGCATGAGATGGTTGACTTCAGCATCTGCCATTGAGTATCTGCAGGGTTGCTGGGCTATTCTTTGTTGATCACGTTAGTAATGACATCAGCAAAAAGGTTGCTGAAACTTGTAGTGGCTGTTGCTGAAGCTGCTACTGTGTCCACCACAGGGGGTTAGCTAAAGTTGTTGCAGCTATAACAACAGCAGATGTTGCTATTGCTGTCGTTGCTATTGCTGCTACGGCTGCTACTGCTACTGTTGCTGCGATGGCGGCTGTAGTAGCCACTACTGCTACTGCTGCTGGGCTGTTGCGTGCTCTTGCGGCTGCTATGGCTGCTACTACAACCGTGATGGCAGCAGCAGCTATTGTAATGGCAACTGCGGGGTGAGGGATTTTCTGTTGTAGTTCTTTTGTGTTCTTTTTGTCTTTATTCTGGTTGCACAACGAGCTCGTTGCTCGCTTTGTGCCGCGATCAGCAAGCAGCGAGCTCAATAATTGCTGCCCGCTGCTTGCTACGGGTCGCGAGCAGCAAGCCCGCTGCTCGCAGCTCGCGGCTCACTACTGTTAGTGAGCTGCGAGCAGTTGCATCTGTAGCCGCTGCTATTGCAGGCTACAGCTGGTGCTGTAGCAGGCTGCGGCTTGCTGTTGTTGCAACAGCTGTTGCTGCTGCTTGTTGTAACTTTTGCTGCTGGCTGCTGCTCCCTGCTGTTGCTGTTGCTGCCGGCTGCTGCTGCTGTTCGTTGCTGGCTGCTGCGTGCAGCGTCTACTGCTCTTGTTGCCTTCGGCTGCTGCTACTTCTTGCTGTTGCGATCTGCTTCTGTGGGCTATTGTTGCTACTGCTAGCTGTCGCGAGCTGCTGCTGCTGCCGGCAGCTGATGTTGAGCACTTGTGCTATTGGTTACTGCTGCAACTTCTCGCTACTGCTGCAAGTTGCTACCACTGTTGTTGCTTGTAGCACGATCACACCTGGTCGATGTGCGATGTCGTTGCGATGCTTGACGTTGGTGGCCGCTCACCTCCTCGTGTCACGTGTGGGGGTCAGTGCTGCCAAAATGTTTTGGCAGTATTTCCCGTGGCCCAGTGACCATGGGGAAATTTTTTACGCCGCCACCAGGTTGGTCAATGCTGCCGGAAAAAATCTCGCAGCATTTTCCCTGCACTGGTGTGTATGGAGGATTGTCGGGGCTGTCTGGCACCTGTACGCCAGTCTTTTGCTGCTGCTACTACGCTATGGTTCTGATACCAATCTTTAATTGATAAGTTGTAGGTTGGGGCTGCGTTGTTGATGCAGCGTGTTGGTTTCCACGCTCGTTGCTTAGTCTGTTGCCCCCTCAGTCCGATGCTCTAGAGGCTAAGTCTGGATGCTCTGGGTTTGTTACTCAAAAGTGCGCGTCTCAGTGTTAGCGTCAGAAAGCAGCCGAAAACTGGAAGTAACTGGTTACAAGTGAAGAATGAACAACAAGGGGAGACCCCTCCACGTTCTAGTTCCCCCCAGCTCTGTAGAGCTTGTTACTCAGCTGACCAGCCAATTAGAAAATAGTTCTGGACCTGTTTTCCGGCAGGCAGGGTTTTCTTGGTGAGCCCTGCCAGACGGCTGACAGCCCAAAACCCGAGCGTCGTCCGTTTTGCCTGAAAACTGGACCATACCATGATACCAACATTCCGAATGCAGTCGTGCGGTCAGAAATAGCTAGAAAAGAATTAGCAAAGAGTTATGACTGCCCGAACCCAGGCAGTGCCTACAGTGGTCCATAGTGCTAAACAGTGTCACGTAACATGAAACATGGAACCTAGGCAGAGCATGCTGCTACAAACGGAATAGCACAGTCAAATCCAGCGCTCCATGCAGGCAAACAGCCTCTGCAATGGCAGTAACCACCAAGGAGGCCTGCCGATGGAGCTGAGCACGTTGACGCAAAGAGGAGGCTCCAGGGAACTACGTGTAGGCCTTAGCGTGCGCCGGCTCTGCCGGACGACACTCTAGCGGCGTCAAGTCTTGCCGTGAGTCATCTGCACGGTGATGTACACAAGCCGAGAGGACACAGCAGAGCACAATGAGAGATACGGAAAAAACCAACAGAGTGAACTTCCCCTACAGGGATGTGCCTCCGTTTCCTCCTGGACAAGTGGACAAAGACACAGAATACGTCATTGAGGACATTCTCGGCCATCGACGACTTGGCAAAACGACAAAATTTCTTGGTTTGTGGCACGACCACAACACCGCGCACAACAAGTGAGAACCCCACGACAACCTCGGAGACGTCGATGAACTAGTCGACGGATACGACCGCCGTCACCGGGCCACATGTTTGTGCGTGTCGGAACGTGGCAGCTAAAAGTTGGGGAGGGGGGAAGTGTTACGTACAAGACGTACACAAATCCTTAATCTTTCGAGTGGGAATTCATTTCAATGCAAAGATAGCCCACGACGCAATGAGACCTTGATTTTCGCTTCATTGGTTGAGGGCAATTTGGCCAACCGCCCTTGCCTAACGGTGAACACATAGAAGTTTCGACCACTTTGGAGAATCCACGGCTTAACGGTCAAGACCTTTTGGTCAAATTCTCGTCTTATCAAGAAATAAATTGATTCATAAAGGTGCATCTTGCATCTTCGCCGTCAATCTTCGAAGGCCCTCTGTAGCGGGAGGGCCGGTTCGGCCCTCCCTCCTCGCTGATGCGAGGGGTGGTTGCGCACCACCCCTCGCGTCAGCGAGGGCTGGCCGGCGGCCAGCAGTTCGCTGGCCGTCGGCCAGCTCGCTG
>SZWC01025959.1:6922-17478 GCA_023375785.1 Penium margaritaceum
TTGTACGACGGATCAGGAATGCTCTGCCCCTTGTGGAGGTATGACCCCTGGATTTGTTGTAGGGTGACTCAACTATGCTCTGTCTCATGTGAGATATGACCTGTGAGTACACCATGTAGGTGAGTGGTTAACTTGGCCATTTTGTTGATTTGGCCAAGTGAGAGGTCATGAGCTCGATCCTGGCTCCATGCACATCTTGGTTGTTTTAGAAGCTTCCAAGAAAGAAAGTCCATTGCTTCTGGGAAGCAACACGGCTGATCAGTCACCTTGGCACAAGGATGCTTATATGTCAAGCTCACAGCGCAAGTCTCTTGGTGATGTGGCAGGGTCAAGCCACTTCTTAGGAATGTGCTTTTGAGTTCTAGGACTGGACAGACAGCTATAAAAGGACTTGTCTTGCATGCTGATCAATTAACCCTTGCTTGATGCTCTCTTGCGTATTGACGACTTGAGCTCTTCTTGAGATGTAATGCTAAGGCGTTAGTACTCTTGAAGGTGAAGTATATGCCTGATTAAGTTTGGGGTGCACAACACATACCTGCAAAGGAAGAAGGTGTAAAAACCTTTGTGAGCTCTTTTGGTTTCGCAGCTTCTCTGCCGGAGGTGGTTAGCGCAGTAGCTAACAAAGGGTTATGGGCCCACTCCTCTGGTTAGAGAAGTTTCACGCATGCAACCGCCAAAGTCACAAGCAGTGAGAGCGCCTTCGCTCTCACCCATCCTCTCTGTTTGCAGGTCAATCATCAGCCATAGGGGAATGCAACACATTTGCACCTTTCTGCATTGGGAGCTAACATCAGCCTACATCAGCCTACATCAGCCTACATCTGCTTGCATCGGCCAACGTGAACAGGGCCAGCCGTTGCCTCTTCTCACCAACAGCCTACAACGGCCTCAAACACAGGTGCATCGGCATCAAGAATAGGTGCAGCAGTTGTAGCAGTTGTAGGTGTAGGGATGGCAGGGACAGGGGAACCAGGGAATCATTCTCCCATCCTCAAGTTTGATGGAGAGGGGTTTGCTCTCTGGAAGTGGCAGTTTGAGATCATCATGGATGATAGAGACTTGCTAGGATATTTCAACGGAAGTATCCCAGCACCAAAGGAGGAGGGTGTTGACCTTGTGGCATGGGTCAAGCTCAACAAGATGGCTCTTGCCGTTCTCGTGTCCTCCATACAACCCTCAGTCCTCTCCCACATCAGCGGTTGTACAGTGGCAGTAGCGGCATACGCCAAACTGGGCAAGGTGTTTCAGTCCTCCTCACTTGCCAACCGTCTCTTCATTCTACAAAACCTCATCAGTATGAGGCTTGGTGAAGGGGAGGATGTCTCCGCCTTCATGCAAAAGTTTGAGACTCTCTTGAAACAAGCCAACGGCATGGGGTGGGACCTGAAATCTGACATGCAGGCCATGATTTTTCTGATGACGCTGTCGGAGAGCTGGGATCCCATGATCACAGTGATTGGAGGGTGGACCGAAGAGCAAGTATCCTACACCACCGTCTCGGAGTATGTGCGGAATGAAGCAATGCGTCGCAGTAGTAGTGGCTGCCTTTACCTCACAAAGCAATGGTGCCTTTCGTAATACCTCCTCCTCTGGATACAAGGGAAACAACGGCACTGGTGGAAGGGGTCCAAAGCGTCAAGGAAACTGCCATAACTGTGGTAAGGCTGGACACTGGGCTCGGGAGTGCCGGGCACCCAAGAAGGAGGGAGGAGACGAGGATGAATGGCGAGGGGGACATGGTGGGAAAGATCCCACAAGCTTGATGGCCGAGTGTGCCTCCAACAAAGGGAGGGCAATACTCAGGCCAGGAGCTTACGGCCTTGACTCGGGTACAAACGAGCACACCACCTATGAGAAGAGAGACTTCATCTCTCTTGCTCCATGCAACAAAAACTTCAGAGTCGCCAACGGCAAGGTTGAGGCAGCTGAGGGGATTGGTGACAAGCTGGTCACTGTGGGTGTCAACGGTGCGGACTCCGACCTCAAGCTAGAGGGGGTAGTCTACTTGCCCTCCTTCACAGCCAACCTGCTCTCTGTCTCTAAGATAACTGACCATGACATGACAGTTGTTTTTATAGAGAAGGAATCAGTGATAGTCCCTATCAAGGACATTAGCATTTCCTACCCTGCCAAGAAGGTTGTTGCACAGGTCCCTTGCGTTGATGGACTCTACGTCTTGCAAACCAAGACAACATCAACGACTGAATCTTTGGCCGGGAGTGATGATGAGGAGAGCAACGATGCAGACTCTGAAGACGAAGGACATGTTGGAGCAGCGGAAGCAGGGGCACCAGAAGATTCGACAACAAAACCAGAAGCAAATGCAGCCACCGAGGCTGTTCATTCTAGCCAGTGCACATCGTCGGAGAACCTGTGGCACAGGCGCTTTGGGCACGTGGCTCATCGCACATTGGTACTCATGGCTAAGCAGGAGCTAGTGCGTGGGATGGAGCTAGGTGATGAGGCGGAGGGAGCTGGGATCTTGTGTGAGTTATGCCTTCAAGGCAAGGCCAAGAAGAAACCTTTCAAGCGTAATGGTACGCGTGCTCTCACACCCCTTGACCTCATCCACTCTGACGTGTGTGGTCCCTTTCGTATACCGTCCAATGGAGGCAGCAGATATCTCCTCACATGCATTGACGACAACAGTCACAAGGTCTGGATATACTTTCTCAAAAAGAAAAGTGAAGTGAAGGAGAATCTGCGAGCCTTTGTCGCTATGGTCCAGTGACAGAGTGGAAGGAAGGTGAAGGCATTCAGGACAGACAATGGGGGGGAGTACGAAGCCTGCAGGGAGTGGCTCAAGACACAGGGCATTGAACACCAGAAAACTACTCCCTACTCACCTCAAAGCAACGGCGTAGCAGAGAGGATGAATCAGACCCTCCTTGGCATGACAAGGTGCATGCTCTTTGACGCCAAGCTACCTCCTACGTTCTGGGCTGAAGCAGCACGCACGGCTACGTATCTTGTGAACCTCACACCTACAGCAGCTCTGCGAAGGAGAGGCAAAAAGAAGCAGACACAGCAGCTGAAGACACTTCAAGAAGCATGGTCGGGCAGGAAGCCGGACACCTCCCATCTCAAGGTGTCCGGTTGCACCGGCTTTGCCAAGGTCCAGGCGGGTGAGGGTCCTGGAAAGCTCGATGCAAGAGCACGAAAGTGTATTTCCATCGGCTATGACACTGCCCACAAAGCTTACAGAATGTGGGACCTAGGAGCTAAGAAGGTCATCCGCAGCAAAGACGTGGATTTCCACGAACGTTTAGTGAGTAAGGGAGAGCTTCTTGAACTTGAGAACACTCCAAAACAGGGAGAGTGGCTCACTCTTCTTGAGGAGGGAGACAAAGCACCAGCACAATGGCATGGGCTGTGTACTACAACAGGGAGAGAAGCTGATGAAGATGACTCGGAGGAATCAGCCTCCGAGTCCAACGTATCTGATCCTCCAGACCATGAGGAGGATACCTCTCTCCCCATCGACGACAAAACAAACCTCCAGCCTCTACATCAACAGCAACAGCAAGTAGGTCCAAGGAGGAGTTCACGTCTGAAAGTTCCTCGGCAGCATTACGATGCAGATACGGGTGAATGGACAGGCGTCAACTATTCGTTCATGGTTCAAGAGGAGCCAACGTCTGTCATAGAGGCACTAGCGCGGCCTGACAAAGCTGAGTGGGATGAAGCAATTCGCAGTGAACTCAGCTCCATTGAGGAGAATTGGACATGGATACTTGTGGACAGACCTGCCGGCGCTCATGTTGTGGGTTCCAAGTGGGTGCTAAAAGTAAAAAGGAAACAGGATGGTAAGATAGACAAGTACAAGGCACGGGTGGTAGCAAAGGGGTTCTCTCAATGGCCTAGTGCAGAGTACGATGAGACCTTTGCTCCCGTTATGACGTTTGCCTCCATCCGGTCAATGCTCGCCATTGCTGCTGCCAAGAACATGGAGGTCCACCAGATGGATGTCAAGACAGCCTTCCTTTACGGCAAACTTGACAAGGAGGTGCTGATGGAGGTTCCAGAGGGGGTGGATGCGCCCGAGGGCAAGGTGTGCAGGCTGGTGAAGGCGCTCTATGGGCTAAAACATGCGCCAAGACTTTGGTACCAAGAGATGGATACATTCATGGCCAAGGAGTCCTTCATGCACTACGACAACGACCCTAGCATGTACGTGCATGAGAGCGACAAAGGGACTATGTTGGTCGCCTTGTACGTCGATGACCTGATTTTGTGCTCTTCTTCAACGCAGCTGCTAGACGATCTCAAGGGGCAGCTGAGTAGCAGGTTCAAGATGAAGGACATGGGTCCTCTTAACTTCTACCTTGGCATTGCCATCAAGCGTGACAGAGTCGCAGGTACCATCAGCCTCAACCAGACAAAGTACATCGACTCCATCCTCACACGATACGACATGGCAGATTGCAAGCCTGCCAGCACACCCATGAGCTCAGACTGCAAGCTCTCCACCTCTATGTCCCCATCCAACGAAGCGGAGAAAACTGACATGCTGGGCATCCCATATCAGTTTGCAGTGGGCAACCTGATGTATGCCATGGTCGCCAACCGGCCAGATATAGCCCATGCTGTTGGGCAGGTGAGCCGGTTTGTGGCCAATCCTGGTCCACTGCACTGGCAGGCTGTGAAGCGTATCATGCGCTACCTTAAGGGGACGCTTCACGTGGGACTCCAATTTGGAGGCATCGCTGGATTCGCGTCACTCCGTCTCATGTGCTACACCGACGCAGACTGGGGAGGCAATATCGACGACAGAAAATCCACCTCCGGCTTTGTGTGTATGCTAAATGGAGGTGCTGTCAGTTGGGCGAGTCGCAAGCAGGAGTGTGTCTCTCTGTCAATAGCTGAAGCTGAGTACATTACATTGGCTAAGGTGTGTAAAGAGCTGCAGTGGCTTCGCAGCTTGCTCTTTGAGATGAAGGCACCACAAGCAATGGCAACAATCATCAAGATTGACAACATGAGCGCGATTGACATGTCCAAGAACCCAGTTCTTTCTAGGCGTACAAAGCACATCGAGATCCGCTACCACTATTCTCGAGACTTGGTCTACAAGCAAACAGTGGAGCTGGAGTATGTCGGCACCAAGTTGAACTGGGCTGACATGCTTACAGAGCCATTGGACAAGGATCTCCACCAGGCGGGCAGGCAAGGTATCGGCATGGTCAACGCAAGTGATGAAGAATGATGATGGAAACTGACGCAAGGTGCAAGGGAGAGATTTGTTGAATATATCTGCCCCTTGTTCAGTCTTGTACGACGGATCAGGAATGCTCTACCCCTTGTGGAGGTATGACCCCTGGATTTGTTGTAGGGTGACTCAACTATGCTCTGTCTCATGTGAGATATGACCTGTGAGTACACCATGTAGGTGAGTGGTTAACTTAGCCATTTTGTTGATTTGGCCAAGTGAGAGGTCATGAGCTCGATCCTGGCTCCATGCACATCTTGGTTGTTTTAGAAGCTTCCAAGAAAGAAAGTCCATTGCTTCTGGGAAGCAACACGGCTGATCAGTCACCTTGGCACAAGGATGCTTATGTGTCAAGCTCACAGCGCAAGTCTCTTGGTGATGTGGCAGGGTCAAGCCACTTCTTAGGAATGTGCTTTTGAGTTCTAGGACTGGACAGACAGCTATAAAAGGACTTGTCTTGCATGCTGATCAATTAATCCTTGCTTGATGCTCTCTTGCGTATTGACAACTTGAGCTCTTCTTGAGATGTAATGGTAAGGCGTTAGTACTCTTGAAGGTGAAGTGTATGCCTGGTAAGTCTTGGGGTGCACAACACATACCTGCAAAGGAAGAAGGTGTAAAAACCTTTGTGAGCTTTCTTGGTTTCGCGGCTTCTCTGCTGGAGGTGGTTAGCTCAGTAGCTAACATCAAGATCACTAACGGTCACATGGCAGCAAGCAAGGGACGTGCACGTGGTGGAAGGAGGTGTGAATCGAGACTGCCAATCGTCAAGCCAAGCAACATCGTCCTAGGAGGGGGCAGTGGAGACCATGAGAGACGACGAGACGAACGAAGAAATAGGGCATGACCGTAGCTCAGTCTCAGTCATGCAGGGCTGGACAAGGGAGTAGGAAGTTATGCAACTCATACTTCCCTGGGGAGGAGGGAGGCCGAGCTGGAGCGCAATGAACTGCTCCAGCTGGCGGTCACGAGAGGATGGCCCGGGAGTGTAGACGGACTGCGGGGTGATGGCGCCGGAGCCCGGGTAGAAGGAGGACTGCGCCGGCGCCAACGGTTGCGGCGGTGGTGTCGGTGCTACCGGCGAAGCAACTGGAGTGGTGGAGCTGCTGGATGAGGCGGAGGTGTCAGAGCCGGCGACAATCACGGCGGCAGAGGCGAGACGGCGCTTGCACTGGCGACGCATGGTGGCGATGACGCGCACCTCATCCGTCAGTACAGGGCACGTTTGCCACCCGTGCCCGGGCTGGCCACAGTTGTGGCACACGGAGCTGCCAGCGCTGGACCCGGTCCACGACTGTTGCTGCTGCTGCTGCTAACCTTTGCCTTTCTTTGTCTGACGCTTCTTCTTCCCCGACGATGATGAGGTAGCTGCGGCGGGGGAGGCGACGGCCACGGAGGCGACCGAAGGGGAGGCAACGGCCTCCGTGCGCTGGAGTCGGGACTCCAGACGAGCTTCCTCAATGCGGAGGAAGAGCTCATATGCCCAGGGCAGGAGGGTGCGCTGGGTCGCCATGGTGGAGAGAATGTCGTGAGGATAGTGGACGAAGACGTCCGAGTACGCTTCGGTGGCACCGCGCTTGATGGTGAGGAGCGCGGCCAAAGGGGGTGGTGCAGATTTCCCGAGGCGACGAAGGATGTCCTCCGCCCGTTGCTAGTAGGAGATTACCGTCTCGGTCTCCCCCATGTGCAGAGAGTTGAACTCCCGCAGCAGGCGGCTAGTCTCACCGTCGCTGGACAGGCGATGGGGACGTGTGAGAACGTGCCACGCGGCTGCAGGGTCTGGGGTGGCGCCAGCGGTGAAGTCGCCTAAGAAGGGCTCGAGGGCAAGGTGGGAAGCCGGAGGGGCGACAGGGACGAGAGCCCGGACGACAGGACCAGCGTCATACAGCTGGTCGGCCAGGGTGGCGTCATACGGCAGGGTGTAGTATGCCCACAAGCCCTCACCCTGTGCCCAGATGCGGAAGCTGAGCTCCCAACTCTGGAACTGCTCGTCGGCCTAAAGCGGCGGCGGCGGCGGCGGCGTCTCAAAGTCTTTTTGCCTGCGGCCAGCACCCAGAGCGTGGCCAAGGACGGAGGTCACTGTGTGCTGCTGGCGCAGAGTTTGCTGCTGCACCAGGTATTGCGTGGCAGCAGACACAGCTGGGCTGGCACGCCCTGGAGGGGGAAAGGACGGAGGCGCATTGGGGGCCGACTGAGAAACTAACGGTTGGAGTGCCGCAAGCTACTTCGTCAGGGGGGCAAGCTGTTGGTGAAGAGCAACGAGGGGGTCAGGGTTATTGCCAACGACGTCAGAGGGTTGCTGGCGCTGCTGCTCCTCCTGCTGTTGTTGCTGCTGCTGCTTTCGCTCTTGTTGCTGCTGCTGCTGCTGCTCCTGCTTCTCCTGCTATTCCCGCTGCTCTTGCTGCTGCTGCTACTGCTGATGCTACTCTTGCTGCTGCTGCTGCTGCTCTTCTTGGTGCTACTGGTACTGCTGCCGCTACTGCTACTGCTGCTGCTGCTGCAGCCGCTGCAAGAAGGGGGGGTGGGTGTCCCCCCAATAGAGGAACACATGGTAGAGAATCATACACTATTGTATACAACTAATACATTTCTACTCAGATAGTGATACACTACCCCATACACTTGCCACATACACTTTTCCCTCCCCCCTCCCCTCCCCTATCTGCAGTCACTCACACCAAGGAAGGCATCCGACTACACAGGACACAAGTGTATGAATACAATACACTCACCACCTGGACAGTGATACACTATCCCATACACTTGCCCCATGCAATTTTCCCTCCCCACCCTTCCTCTCCCTTTCAATGATGACACACACCAAGGAAGACATCCAACCACACAATGCAATTGTGTATGAATGCGATACACTCACCACCCCGAAAGTGGTACACTACCCTATACACTTGCCCCATACATTTTTCCCTACTCCCCCCCCTCCTCTCCCTATCAATGATCACTCACACGAAGGAATACATCCGACTACACAATGCATATGTGTATGAATATGATATACTTACCACCTCGACAGTGATACACTACCTCACACACTTGCCCCACACATGTTTCCCTCCCTCCCTCCCTCTCCCTATTAGTGATCGCTCACACCAAGGAAGAAATCCAACTACACAATACAAATGTGTATGAATACAATACAATCACCACCTTGACAGGGATACACTACCCCATACACTTGCCCCATGCACTTTTCCCTCTCTCCTCCCCTCTCCCTATCAGTGATCACTCACACCAAGGAAAACATCCAACTACATGATACACATGTGTATGAATATGATACACTTACCACCTAGACACTGATACACTACCTTACACACTTGCCCCATACACTTTTCCCTCCTCCCCACCACCTCCCATCCCTATCACTGATCACTCAGATCAAGGAAGACATCCAACTACACAATAAAAATGTGCGTGAATATGATAAATTCACTACTCGGATAGTGATACACTTCTCCATACACTCATTCCCATATATGTTTCCTTCCCTACCCCCCTCCCTCTCCCTACCTGTGATCCTCACACCAAGGAAAACATCCAACTACACAATAAACGTGTATTAATACGATAAAATTACCACCTAGAAAGCAATACACTACCCCATACGCTTGCCCCATACACTTTTCCCTCCCCCCTCCCCTCCCTATCAGTGATCACTCACACCAAGGAAGACATCAAACTGCATAATTCACATGTGTCTGAATACGATACACTCACCACTCGGATACAGATACACTACCCCATACACTTGCCCCATACACTATTCCCTTCCTCCCCCCCCCTCTTCCCCTCCCTCTCCCTACCTGTGATCACTCACACCAAGAAAGACACTCAACTACACAATACACATATGAATGATAACTATACACTTTCTACCCGTACAATAATACACAACCCCATACAATCTATCCTCCCCTACCTCCCCAACCTATCAGTGATCAATCAGAGCAAGGAAGACATCCAACTGCACAAACACACATGTGTATGAAAACGATACACTCACCACCCGGAAAGTGATATACGGCCCCATACACTTGCTCCATAAGCTTTTCCCTCCCCCCCCTCCCTCCCGACACTAGGAAACCCTCAAGAAACTACCATGAGAGCACAAGCAAGAAAACACATAGCTCCACGTGTGCATTGAAGGAAATAAATCAACTATCCCTCTCTCTCTCTCTCTCTCTCTCTCTATCTCTNCGAATTGTGTGGCCTGTTCCTGAAGATTTATTGCTTGAGCAGCACTTGTTGCTCAACATGTGACAGAACTACAGCTTAAAGTGAGTAATAACTGGGTTAATAACACAAATCGTGAGTGGTTTGAAACCCCTCCTACAATAACCTAGGCCATAACCTCTCTGAGACTTGTTACTCAGTACACAAGCCAATCAAGAAAATCCACTATTTTCTGGCCTGTGAGGTTTTCTCAATGAGCCCTGCCAGACGACCAAAAGCCTCAAATCTGGGCTCCGTCTGTTCTTCCTCAAAACTGGTACATACCCTACTGCTTCTTGATTTCGACATTAGATGATTATTTGGGGACGACGATTTCTTTTATTTGACTACAAACAGAATATTCTTGTGTGGAAAATGAATACAATTGATCAATTGCCCTGTTGTCACTCAACGCTGGCTGCCGCACGAAATCCAAAGTGCGATCGCGTCGACCTCTGAGGGTCACGCGATCGCTCGATTTCCGGTGTCGACAGGGCACCGACACCGGAAATCGTTCGCTCCAAAACATGAAACAGGCCGCTTGCATAAAGAAAAAACAAAATCGAGACAACGTACTGAACTAACTTTGCCCAAAACAAATACCGAAAAACAATTAAAAAAGAGGGCAAATTACGAATACACCCCGAAAATTATTTGAAAAGTCGAAATCATGAAGCAGTAGGGTACCAATGCATGAATGCTGAAAACGCAATCTCGCACTCAAGATTAGCTAGAAATTTGACAGTTCTTTGTTGTTGGTGCCTGAACCGGGAAACTCTGTGCTACTCAGAACGGTTAGTTAAGACAGCCGGTGACATGAGCAACGGTGGCTGATACCTATGGATTTGGTCAAGCAGTGCTTCCAAGTGGGAGACTTCGCATGATAAGATGAGAGCCATGTCTCTCGTGATGGTGCGACATCCTCTCCATCACTCAGCACCCGCCGTTAACATCTGCCGAGTCAATCATTTGCACAAGCATGTACACCAGCCGAGAGGGTCTTTGTTGACAATAGTGACACAGTTCACAAGCAAATCATAACATCTCTCCCTCCATCTCTCTCTCTCTCTCTCTCTCTCTCTCTCTCTCTCTCTCCCTCTCTCTCTCTCTCTCT
>SZWC01025961.1:17493-33601 GCA_023375785.1 Penium margaritaceum
TGCGTGCATGCGTGCGTGCGTGCGTGCGTGCGTGCGTGCGTGCGTGCGTGCGTGCGTGCGCGCGTGCGTGCGTGCGCGCGTGCGTGCGTGCGTGCGCGCGTGCGTGCGTGCGTGCGTGTGTGCGTGCGTGCGTGCGTGCGTGCGCGCGTGCGTGCGTGCGTGCGTGCGTGCGTGCGTGCGTGCCGTGTCGTGTCACGACACGACGGTCGCGAAGGTGTGGTGCGTAGCGTACCTTGCAGCGAGCGTCGGAGAGGTGCTGGTGGAGCACTGACAGGGCCACCTCAACCTCGTCCAACTCCGCCTTCACCGCCGCCATCCCCGACTCGAACTCTGCCCTCGCGCTTCTCGCCTTGAAGCTGGCACGGAGTGGCGCTGCTGCTGACGTCAGCCACTCGGCCACCCTCCACCTGCCCTTCGTCATGCCAGCCTCTGGCGTTGCTTCTGCTGCTGGCCCTGCTGCTGTGCCGGCCTCCAGGTCTGGCTGGTTGTGGCTGCTGCTGCCGTCCTGGGAAGCCATGGTGGCGCTTTCCTTGGTTGCAAAGAAGGAGCTGCTGAACACGTTGTTCATTGTGCCGTACAAGTGTGAGTGTGTGTGTCAACTTGTGTGTCTCTACTCTGGCTGCGACAATCAGTGCAAGTGTCGGCTGTTGGGAGACAGAGCAAGAGCCGGGCCGACGGTGAGCTGAGGTGTCCAATTGGTTGTTAGTTGCCGACGGTTCACAGAGTGCGCGACGTTGTAAAGCCACAGCAGCAGCGGTGGTGGTGGTTCCCATTTTGTTTAGGGGGCGAATCGCTTGTGCTGAGGCGATGGCTCTGCGCGCTTCGGTCGTCGCGTGGCCGTAACGCGCACGGCACCGCGACGAACCCCTCTGACCCCCCCCCCCCCCCCGGCCGCCCATCCCCGGCCCCTCACCACACCCGTCCGCTGGGCCGGCGACACTCGCCGGCAATTTTTCTAGGATGGGGTGAGCGGTTGGGACGCCAAGGGCGGAGGAGTTGACGCGGACCCCTTTGACCTGCCCGTGCTGCACCTCACGGCCGTCGTGTGGGGCCCACTGGGGATGCACCTTGGAATTAAAAAAGGGCAAACTTGTCCGAGGCGATGACCTGACCAGTAGCCACGACATTTTGCGACGATGAGGACAGGTATACAAGGCGAGCGACGGTTCCGAAAAATAGATAAAACATTATGTGACGGCCAGCAATAGCGCATGGCAAACTCCGCCGGCGAATCTCGTAAGTGCCAAACTCTGACCTGACGTGAGAGAACCTACCTGGTACGCCGGCTAGACGTCAAGTTTTTAAAGGGCACTAATTTTATATCATTGTAGATGTTTCAGTCAGGCCTACTTCGGCTGAACCCAACTAATTACGGAGAACAGAACAGGACCTGCGTTCGAACCGTCGTGAATGTGTGAAGGCTTGCGCGTCAGTAAATCCCAAGCAAGCATGGCAAACATTTTTCGAATAAATGACGGCCAGAATGGCCTGGGCGGTAAGTCAATAGTTCAGCCGTTCAGGTCGGCTTACTTCTGCGACCACCGCTATCAGGTTGAGCATCCGATAGGCTAGGAATCAGATAGGTTCAAAACTTTGCCATCTGCCTAGAACCGACACATCCCATTAGGACAGAGCAAAAACTAGGATTATCTGATCAATTTATCCATTAAAAAAAGGGCGAGTTTATCCGAGCTGCGCTGTTTGCGCCCCGCCTAGTTGCGAAGTGACGAGTTCAAATCATGACGAAGTTTGGTGCATGTTTCGCAGACTGCACCAAGGGAAATGCCGGCTTCGGATTCTTATGTCTATACTATGCCTCGAACCGAGCAGCATACCTAAGCAGGCCCGCTACCGTCGGAATCCATTATCGCATTTAGTGATCTAACGGCGACATAACCGGCGTTTCTATTTGATGGCGACATAGGTCTTTGAACTGCAGGATCGCCAAACTTTCGCGTCGAACAAGTTTCAATTCACATGCATCATCGAACACTGCTCATTAATACCTTGTGCGCAAGGAACATACGACGCTCAGATCGTCCGGAACATGCAACCATTCTCATTCGTCCGCGACAAGTGAGCTACGTTCCTGATTCGTCGATGTTCTTCTCTGGTGCTTTTAAGGTACATCTCACCAGCGGTGAGGCTTGCAGGAAACCGACAAAAGAATGTATTATTCCATCCATCGGTTCGCTAACCATTGCCCATGCATGAAATTAACCGTTGTCGACTTGACCGTTCTTACCACTCAAATTGGCATCCGACGTAAGGGCGCTCCGAATACAGGCCTCTCCGAGTGTAAGAAGTGCTACGGCATCTAGGTATGACTTCGGAAGACAGGCATTCCGCGTCAAAAGGGGGGACGAACAAGGCAGCTCTCACAAATTTATCCATTAAAAAAACATACAACGATGAAAATACCGATTCCCCTTATTTTGTCACCCATGACACTCATATAACCCTCCATTAGAAGAATAAGCCTCATTCGCCCCTCCGTCCGAACAAAAAGCCTCATGTAACCCTTCGCCAGAATGACTAAGCCCCTATCTGCCAAAAGTAAGCCCTATCCGCCCCCCATTTTCAACATGCTCAAAAAGCAACGCATGTCGCTGCTTAGGCAAGGTCGGAATCATGCCGCACTATGTTCCGACCCTCAATCGCGGACGTCGCGATGGGGGGCCGTGATAGCATCGGGGGGGTGGGGGCGAGAGGGGAGATTGCCGGCCGACATCCGTTGATCGGCAATTCGTCAACCGCCGCACCCCTCCCCAACTCTCGCCCCCCCCCACCTCTCGTAGCTCACCAATCCACCCACCCGCCCGTCAATCAAGGCCCTCGCGATTGAGGGCCGTGATGACACTGGCAGCCAGTGGGCTGCCAAGAGGAGAGGGGGAGTGGGGGGGGGGACTTCATAGGGTAACCCGGCCGACGAGCGTCCGTAGGAATCCCCGCTCCATTACTGGGGAGTCGAAAACATTGTTTTGTTTTACATTAAACTTTTTTTACCTTTATACCCTAATTTGATTTACAAACAATGGACAAACCCACCCCCTAATTACACCCGGGGTTTTAGAGTTTGTTTTTGTGCACGCACCTGCTGGGCCCCGCGATAGCAGGGCCTAGCAGGTTCCCTTTTAACGCATGGGGAGTCTCGGACCCCGCATGCAAAATCCCTACAAACCATTTACGAAAAATGACAAGCTTTTATGATAAGGATTTTGTGATGATCGAGTTAAAAAGGTGACATCAGCATGTCGAAAGCACATCCATGCAACGTCGACATGCTTTCTTTTGACAAACAAGGGGCCTATTGTTAACTTTTTAACAGTCCCGTCCGTGTAGAAAGGGCGGATGGTGCTTATTGTTCTGACATAAGGGCGACTGGGGCTTATTGTTCCAACAGAGGGGTGAATAGGGCTTATTGCTCATACGGAGGGGCGGATGGGGCTTATTGTGCAAAGCTAGGGGTATATAGTCACTCGGCCCAAAATACAAAGGCAAGAAATGAAAAAAAAAACCATTCGTTACAGAAAATTTCAATCTCATTCTCAGGTTTTCATAATTTTAAACATGATTATGTGAGCATTCAAAAGTCTTGTTGCAACCTTTGAAGCATGCACATACATTGAGAAATTTTCTTTTTTGTATAAGTCCTTCATGTCATCATGTTCATTATGAAATTTCTAAGTAAAGGAGAGTTAAATCTCCCCTTACGACTTGAAACAAAAAAACTTAAAACTCTACTAAAGTTACATCATCAAACATGAAAAACTTACATAATGTGTTTATCATTAGGACTGCTAAAGTTATCCAAAATCAGTACAAATGTTTATGAAAATCAAAGAATAGAATCAATGAAAACAAACGTTTGAAGAATAGTTTAAGGATTGAATTATTTTAAAACGTAAATGCAATGGACTCCTTTTTTAATTTGAATGATTTGCTATAGAATAAAACATGAAAACATTGATATCATTTCATCATCGACTAAGCTCATTCAACGTACATTTTTTTTCTTAAATGATGCTATATCATATGAAACTATTTCCCAGGTTTTTTTCTCGAGGGATTAACGTACAAAAAATCAATTCAAATTGAATTGAAAATGAAAGTGCTATTGTACCATATTAAATGTGTTCATCATCCTCATTTCCATTTTTCAATCAATATGATCTAGTAATGTAAAACATTTGAGGGAAAATCCGTTCCAATAACTTATCATGATAAATGAGAACTCAAGAAAACAAAAGTACATGTTAACAATTCTCTTTGCAAGATCTATTGCACAAGAGACCACTCTAATGTTGTTTTTCTCATTGTAAAACTTTGTATCAAAACAAAATTGATTCAAAGCTCTAGAATGTGATTCTGTAAAATATTTTGAAAATTCATGTAACACAACCACTTTTTCTTAATGCAACTTTGGATGGATTTTCCAATGTCATTCATAAAATAGAGTAAAATTGAAAACATTGTTTTTTACAGAATATGTAAATGAATCTTGGTAATACACTTCTTAGAATTCAGATTGATGACTTGTTCCCCAATTTTTACGTTGGGCAGGTGAAATACAGAATTTATTAAAAATTGGATGTATTCCAGTGTATTTCTTCAAAGAAAGAAAAATCTTTGTAAAGCAAAACACATCTGGTATGACCTTGATGAATCTGAAATAATGATAAACAAGTTTTCATCACTGGTTTTCAAAACAATACATCACAATATTGCATTGAATTTTCTTTAGGAAGATAGTTGTCTGGCCAATTGTTTTAACTTGCGTGAATTGAAAAATTAATTCATCTACGTTTGAAGTTAAACTGTTTTTTCTTGAATGTTTCAAAAATACTAATTTTAGCTAAGAATAGAATTTTATTGTCATTTTATCTTAAACATTTTCATGCATATCATAACATGTAGTTTTTGTAGACATGATTGTGTATACCTTTCACTTACATTGCATGATTTTATGGGGAAAAAGATTCTTTTCTTGACAATTCTACTTCAAAATGAAAAATAGAACTACCAAATTTTGTGATAATGTACGAATACTTGTATTCACCTTGTATTATACTTGAAATATGTGGAATCGGAATTCAGAGTTGAACTCTCGTCATTTTATGAATATACTCTGGAAGGAATCAAGTTTCTTTTCCGTTTTTTTTAATACTTCTATATCATTTTTTCATTTTTCGAATTTTCCCTTGTTTTCCCTTGATGTTAGTAGATGTAAAAAAATGTCAAAGTTTTTCTAATACGTCTTTATTTCATCAGAATTTTAACTTTGTTTTCTATTTTCCTATTGTTCATGCGGTTGAATTGGTTGTGTATGAATTTTCTACATTGTTGAGTTCACAAGCCTTTCGTGCACCTTCAAGATTGTGCACACCCTCGAAAATCGATTTTGTTGTAGGTTATACATGTGGTCCACTGTCAAAGTGCATGAGCACGTGTTCAATGGTCGACGCGCCACTGTTGACAGTTGTCGTCAATCCGTTTGCATATTTGCACGTCCAAAAGATGTAAGAGATTTTCCCTATGGAGGTCGAACCAGATTCGTCAATAGAAAACACGGCTCAGCGGATGAATTGAGAACTACATAACTAACCTTTTTTGCCCAAGTAAAAAACCACAAATTGATTCAAAGAGGGGGCGAATCAAGACTTAACCCTGGAAATCATCTTCGGAGGCAAAATCAAATATCACTACAGTAACTTACTACGGATTATAGGTGACATAAATAGTGTGCTAGATGCTTCACGTTGAGGAATTCATTTCCAAAGTCATGCGAGCTGAATTGTTTAACCCAGATTCATATTGGTTTGCGTCATTTGTTCCAGGGGAATGTATATGCGAAATTCTAGCTTTGCGAGTCCCATAGACAATAAGTGAAGGATCCAGAACGTGGCTATGGTAGGTGTGCGTTTTCGTTCTGACTAAATTATAAATTTAGACTTTGTACTTCTATGTCTAATTCATGCATGTTTTCGAGTCAAAGATATGCAACGACCTTCTACCGTTTGAAACCGGTCTTGCATGTATTCTTCTACCGACCGGAGAAAAAATGATGCTCATCGATGGCAACCATTTTCTTTTCTCGCCAGGCTTGACGGCATTTCTTGAAGAAATATAGTCTCTTCTTGAGTTTAAAACAAGAGTACCCCGGTTTGATGCATGCGTAAGAGTGCCAAGTTCGATTCACAGTAGCAGTCGCCACTCTTACTTGATTCTTACTTCTGATCGGCTAGTGTGTTATGCGATGCATTTCTAGTTTGTCAACTCATGTTGGCATCGATTCGTCCGATGCCAGACGAACCAATGGCAACATGCGTTGGTTTCATTGCACTTTTCTCCATGTTTCATTTTGTCAGCTGTACGTTCACCGTCCATAACGTGGACATCGAGTAGGAGGGCGCTTCCAGAATAGAGCTCTTCGATGAACCACGAAGTGATACGGGAGTATCCAGGAATGAATCCCAACGGGAGGTAGGTCGCTTCAAGAGGAGGGTCAAAATTGGCCCCCGGCACAAATTTCTCCATGTTCCAAAATGTTATTGCAAATCATGCATGACAATCTGGTAGGTTGAAACATGGATACCCTATAGAAAATGAAACGGGCCAGTGAACAAACAACTTTTGTGTTATGAAGGGTATTACTTGTAGTCGTAACTAACTCATTGGATACGAGGACAAATGAGCAAAGAGGGCATCTCCAAGGTTGCTTGAATGATTCAAGTACCACAAAGATTTTCCTCGATGGAAAATCGTCGGGTAAAGGGTCAACTATAAAAAAAATTAGACAAGGACTTTGACAAACGATCAAAGCCATGCGAATAGTGTGCAGGTAGCTTTTTGTAACGCAAGAAAGCAAGTGCTTACTCGAGACTCGCCGGAATCCATCTCAAAACGTTGACTTCTACCGCGTGCACTCCCATTGGCTCGCGTGACACACCCTTAGCTTCGTGGCATTCCCCAACCATCGCAAAGCCATTTTCGTGTGGCTTTATGATCAAGCGCAGGCTTCAATGGTGAAGTTTAGAAAGCTTGTGCAAAAGCATATCTTTTGTCAGGCAACTGCCAAACGTCAGTGATTTATTTTTTCTTGGTTTCATCAAAGTTTGATTGTTAAAACCATTTGATTGTTTGTACCAACTTCCACCTGGGAGCAAATCACACGCGAGGAGTCTCCAACCTCCATGTACAAATCCTCCACTGTTTTCCACAATTTTGCGGATTCGTCTCTTGCCATCATCGGGCGCCATAAGTAGTGCCTCTATTGTTAGCCGTGGCGCATTCTATTAGCCGATGGGTGCCAACTTCAATGGGCAGATTGGGAACCGCGGTGGAGGTCAATAGTCGTCCATTGCCATGACTTCTTCTACTTCACTCTGTTAAGAAAACTGAAATTCTGATGGGTGAATTCACACTTGGACACTAGATTTAGCACACACACAATTAGGTAGCATATACGTTTTACACATACATCACATGTAGAGGCATATAAAAGGATCTGAATCCACACAACTCACACACGCTAAGTCTGGAAACCAGACGCATAGTAGTAGTAGGTATTGTAACTGTACAATTTGTGTAGCGCACCAAGTGCTAGAGACGGGACTTGGATGTAGCTTGCACCACAGGGTGTCCTCCCTGGATGCCTTCTGACTGAGGAAATTCAGTGATGATGTATGCACTACACTTTACAAGGTTAAGATGCTAGAGGCAGCAGTTGAAGATCTGGACGGAGGAGCTAAGACTGCCTAATGGATGGCTGCATGGATTGACAACTGAATGCATAGAGGACTGTGTGAAATGCTCCCCCTTAAGTAGGCCTGGAAGTCCTTCTCACATGAACCTTGTTCACGGAGTTGTAGGGAGTTAAACAGCTACCTGGGTGGTTGCGAAACCACCCAGGTCAGCTGAAGCTTCACTTGGTAGTTGTAGGGTCACCTGGAAGCTGAAGGGGTCACTAACAGCTAAAGGGTCACTTGGAGGTTGAAGATGCATTGGAAGATAAAAGGTCACTAGCCAACAGAGAAATGGTCAGTGAAAAGATATGAACCCATTGTCTTGGAGGAGAATTGCACAAGTGTTTTGGGGCATCTAGAAGGAGATTTAAGTAGAACCCGGCCACTGAAACTGGTGTTTCTCAATAGTTCAAGATGGTCAAGCAGGTTAGAGGCAAAGGAAATCCATGATGGAAATTTCAAGTGGTGAAGATGGTTATGTTGTGACATTTGGTGGAGGTGGGAGGCGAGTTGGGGAAGATGTGGAAGAGTGTCTGGTTGGTCGCAAAGATGTCGTGGTCCAAAATCCTTTCCCCAAACATGGGGAAGGGCTTTCCCATTCAACAAAGCCTCCGGTAGATGTTGTGTTGGGGCTATGAGGGCCCTTCTAAAGATGAAATTTGTTGCTCGAGGATGACGGAGGTGTTGAAATGTAAGCCACGTGGAAAACCTTAATCATGGTGGAAGATTTTTCAGGAGCGGCTACTGCTGTTGGTAAAGGAATTGGTGAGTTTGTTTGGAGAAATTCGTATGGAAGGCAAATTTTCCCCCCTTGGTCCATTGGATTTGTTAGAGCAACAGAGGCGGTTGCGCACAATGGTGCCCTCCCCCCCTCCTGCTTTGCAGAATCCACAGATACTACGAGCTTTGCTATTTTCGCTGAAGCCGTAAAGTTGGCAGTGTCGGCCCAAGCTGCCGGGAAGGACGCTGCAGCCGGTCCTCACTCAAGCGGCCGATCCCCAGGCAGCGGACCATTGACGTCGTCAATCGCTTGCTCGGCAAAGACACGCCTGTGGTTCACGGACGTTGGATCGCCAATGACTTGTCAAGTTGGATCGTACGAGGTGTCCCGTCGGAAATTGAGACCGCAACCGTGTCAGCTTCGACTTTGATCGATTTTTCAGTCACGTTCATGAGAGTTCACAGAAACGCACTTGTCGGTGCAGGTGTAGCAAAACTGTTGCCAGGTGGTTTTGAAACTGCCCAAAGCACTTCTTCTACGCAAGTTTTGGTAGGAAGAGGTTGGGACTAGCCAGTATCCTCTAAGACAAGGTCTATGGCGACTCCCACTTTGACTAGAAAAGTTCTGGGAGCCTTCGTTGGGACTGTGGACGCGACTATGAATGCAAGAGGAGTTGTCAATGGTGTAGAATCCCTCCAAATAGCCCTTCCAAGCGTGGAAATCCAATTTCTTGGACCGTGATCTTCCTCAGATGGACTTGCAATGAGGCATGCGATGTTTTTGGGGGAGTCTTCTAGCACCGCTTCTGCATAGGAGCGTCACGTCCGCCCAAGGTTGGAGATCCCAAGTATGCAAGAGGCAATGCGCATTTGTGTACGAACGGAGTATGATTTTGGAGTTCTCACCGCGACATACTCAGAGCTTTGCACACACAAGAACAGCGTGGTGGAGGTGAGTGGTCCATCCCCATGAAGTCCACTTTGTTGATTACAGAGAGCATGTTTGCTTTTATTGACGCTCTTGGTGAGGAAGTCATTGACTTTGTCCTCTTCGCAAACAAATTGAAGGGTCACCGTACCATCGGAGACCCTTGATCGGTTCCAGTGGCCCTTGATACTGATGTGCTTGGTAAGGCCGTTGAACTGAGTTGAGTTGGCAAGGTTGATTGTAGACTAGTTGTCCACAAACAGTGGAGTATATCCTCTTTGAGGCAAGCCGACCTCTTCGAGAAGGTTTTGTATGTAGGTAACCTCCTGTGTCCCTTTCGTAGCTACAACATATTCGGCTTTGGTGCTGCTTAGTGTGACTTGGGTTTGTTTCTTGCTGGACCAAGATATTGCCGCACCTCCAAGTAGGAAAATGTAGCGTGTAATGTTGCAGCAATCAGTAGAATGTGTGCCGAATCTGGTGTCATTATAGCACCACAGCTGTATAGAAACTTTGGTGCCGTAGACGAGCTGGAATGTGGTGGTTTCTTTGAGGTATCACAGCACACGAGTCAACTCCTTGCATGTTTTTAGGGGAAGAGACTTGTTATAGGAAGCCAATCATCCAAATACGAACTATAGATCAGGTCGAGTAATGCTCATTGCGTGCATGAGGGATCCAACGTGTGAAAGATAGGTTATTTCATCTAGAGGACCTTGATCGCTTTGTTGTGGTGGAAATTGTTGGAGTGAGAGTGGAGTATCATAGAATTTGTCAACAATGTTAAAAAATTTCACAAATTTCTCCGTGGAAGTTTGCTGCCCAAGGCTGATGGTGCGTGCCTTGCGATTGCGATCGATGTTCATGCCGAGGTAAACACTCACGTCTGACATGGCTTTGATGTTAACCGCTGCTGCCATCCCCTTTTTTGTTGCTGTCGTGAGGTCATTACTACGTCTGATGATGAGGATGTTGTCGACTTAGACAAGGGCATAGTACTCCGGTGATGATGTCAATGAGTCTTGATGTAGAAAGAGGCAGTCATCATAAGATGAAGAAGTGAAGTTGAGGTTGTTGAGGATGTTTTTTCGTTTTTGTTACCAGAGGAGGGGACTTTGTTTCAGCCAATAGAGGCTTTTGACAAGCTTGCAAAATCGCTTAGTGCCATCATCATATGCCTCTGATTGCTTCATGTAGGCTGTTCTGTCCATGTCATCATTGAGAAACACATTGTTGACGTCGGGCTGTAGAATCTCCCAATTGTTCACTGTTGTGAGGGAGAGCATCATCCGCACTATCTTGTAATGGCTCACTAGAGTGTAGGTGTGAAAGTAGTCTTTCCCATGTATCTGTGTGAAGCATTTTGCGACAAGACGAGCTCTGAACTTGTCGAGGCTGCCGTTTGCTTTGGTATTCACCCAAAAGCCCATTTCACTCCGACTGTCCACTGCCTTGGTGGAAGTTCGGCGAGTTCCCATGTTCCATGGGAACTCTTCAAACTGTTGTACTCTGTGTCAAGTGCCTGCCTCCAACTTCTTGCATGAGGGTCGAACAGGGCTTCAGTGATGTTGGAGGATTTCGGAGGTAGGTTGTTTGCCGTTGTCAGAGCAGCAAGCGTGTTGGTAAGAAAGCACGCGTGAAACGTGTCTTCTTCTTGATGGATGATGCATGTCGTAAGAGATGCTGTTGTTGCTGTTATGTCAATGTCTCTCAGTTGTTGCTACAAGAGGTTTTGTTAGTAACTGAGCCTTGAGTTTTGCTGGACGGTGGGAGATTCCTGTAGCCCCCTCCCATCGCTCCTATTCTTGGCCTCCTCTAGTAGAGGAGCCTCTACTCTCTTGTCTCCTTCATTAGGCTGTTTGTTGAGTGTGAGGCGATGGCTTTCATTGTGCATCATGATGGTTTTTGTCTTCTCCACTTCCTCATCATGTGGCTGGTGCAGCTCCGCCTCAGTGAGTTATTGCTTCTCCATCTCTGCAAGGAAGTGCTTTTAATGTTGAGCATTTGTCTCTCATGTCCCTGCTTTTGTCTCTCTCTCCAAGTCTTGTAAGTGAGGTTCTCGTAGAAGACGGAATTGCGACTGCTGATGCAGCGGCAAGTTGTGATGTCGTAGAAGACCCATGCCTTTTGCGTTTCGCTTTGACCGAAGTAGATCCCCCATGCGGCCTTGTCGTCAAGCTTATGCCACCGTTCTTTAGGAACGTGGTAGAGTGCCATGCATCCAAGAGTTAGAGTTAATCAGATGATTTTCCTACACTAGAAGACCATAGTTGCCCTCGATGCCTGATGGAGGACGCCTACATCGACATCGGTACATCGACGGGCATCGACGCGGCATCGATGCCAATGCAGGCTGCGAGTGCATGCTGCCCTCACCAAGCGAGTGAGCGGGGTCCCACACGTCGGAGGACCGCATATTGAGGTGAAAATGGGTCCACTGACAAGTTCAACTTTGGGCAATTGTTTTTCGGGAATTTTTTTTCCTAACAACCATGATTGTGACATGTGTACATGCCATGTGTCAACTCATATCACCCATCATCCAAGGGCAAACATTTTCTAATGTTCATGCATAACTTCGTCTTTCCAGAAGATACCTCACTATGTAACCATGCAATTACAACCGTGGTTTGGTCCACGTCACGTCATGTCTGTCCTGCCTGTAAACAGCTTCATGGATCATGAACACAAAACATGGTGACATGCGTGACCTCGTGGCACATTAACATTTGAGCGATAAGGCTCTCTAGCCCGTCCGATGTGTAGCTCCAACTAATCGTCTCAACCATGCAATCCTGGCGGGTCAACATTGGCGACGTCGGGTCGACCCGACGGTTCGACCCGGCAAAGACCACCGTGTGTGACTGCCGAAGTACGGGAGTCACACAACATTGCTCTCTTCGATGTTGGCCTAAACAGTTAGCCATTTTGGCTAACTGTTGAGGCCAGCTAGCATGGCCTCGCAGAAAGGCACCTCGCATGAGGGAAGTTCTGCTAATCTTTCGGAAGCCTCAAGTCTGTTCAACGCAGCGAAATGGAACCCACCAAAGAAGCGGCCGCTGACACGTGACTTTCTCACAAAAGAGCTGAGCAAGCATTGTGAGCCGTGCCCCACAGATGCCAAAAATCCCGGCTTCATCTGCGGCTCTTGTGCTAAGAAGACTGGCGGGACATGTGACCGCATATGGGGACATTTTGCATGCAACAACCCTAACGTCACCAAGTGCCCTCACCCTCCTCCCCTGTGCCGAGATGCCCTTGGTTTGGAGCGGTACCCACCTCCCCCGGCTGGATGGCAGCCCTACCTTGTCAGTCTCTACGAGGGAGAGGGAGCAAAGTGGGGCACAAAGGACAAGGCTGTCCAGTGGCTGAAGCTGTGGGAGAAGAAGCAAGAGGAGGCCCGGGCTGCACTGGGTGGTGTGACGCTGGTGGTGGACAGCGACGACGAGGAACCAGAGAAGCAGCCGAGGCAAACGGTTACAACCACCTTGCAGGGTGAGGTTCCCATCTTTGACATAAAAAAGGCAGCTAGCTTTCGGCAGTCTTCGATAGTTGAGCACTCAGACCGTTCCAAAAACGAAAAGTGCCGGCTCAGCATTGTTAATATGATGTGCATCTCAGCCCCGCCCATCTCTTTCTGCCGTGAGGCAGTGCTGATAGAGATCATAAAAAATGCCAAGAAGGTCACCGCTGTTTTTCGGCTGCCTGCAAGGTCCACTGTGGTGGGTGACCTGCTTCCAAAGTTAGACAAGGAGCTGGAAGCACTTGACACTCCTTTGAAGCAGGGTTGGAGCACTTATGGGTGTAGTCTAGCCGTAGACGAGTAGTCTGACCGGCAGGTCAGACCAATCTACAACGCCATGGCTGTGAACTCCATGGGTTCTGTGCACCTCTTCTCTCGCGACGCCAGTGGACTGACCCGGGATGCAAACCACGTGGCCTGCATGATCGAGGCAGCTATTGAGATGGTGGGAGAGGAAAAGGTTGTTTCTGTCGTCTGCGACAACGCATCAGTGAACAAGAAGGCATTCACAGAACTGCGGGAAAAGAACCCACGATTGTTCTTTCAGGGGTGTTGTGCAAACAACGTGGACCTCATCATGAAGGATGTGGGGAAATCTACGTGGGGTGCAAGTGTCATTGGACGGACTGAGAACATTGTTGCTTTTTTCAGGAACAACGCGATGCCGAGGACGTGGCTGAAGGAGAAGACAAGCAGCAAGGTGTTGAAGAACCGATGCGACACTCGGTTTGCATCGGTCTTCTCCATGGTCGAAAGGCTTCTGGAACTTTGGGAGGAGTTGGAGACATTTGTTGGACTTGATGTGTGGAAGGAGATTGGTTCTCACCGTGATGCCAGCATTCGGTCGAGGAAGAGGGAGGTGAGGCGCTTTATCAAGAGGAAGGTCTTCTGGGTGCAGGTGCGTCAGCTGAAAGAGCTGTTGCAGCCATTGACTGTGGTCCTTAGGGTTGCGGACAAGCCAGGTGGGAGTGTGGGTGAGATTTATGAGGGGCTGCTAGACTGTGCTGAGTCTCTGAAGATTCTCTCTGTGAAGAAGGGCAGGAAGCCTCAGAGGGTTGCAAAAAATCATGTCAACTTTGTGCTTGGCAGGCTTGAGGCATGGTGGTCAAAGGACATGTCTTGTCCTTTGTATGCTGCTACTCGCCGTCTCCACCCAGAGCACTTCGGTAATGACCTATCACAGGACAACACCACGTTGGTAGCTTGGTAGATGGTTGTTGAGGCGCTGGTTCCAGAAAATGACCAGGATTAGGTGATGAAGGAGATTGGGGTATTCCAGAAAGCCCAGACGATGGTGGAGATGAATCCCATGGTCACCCCGTGACGGAATGTGAAGGCCATTGCAGCTGTTTCCAAGGTGCAGTGTGGTACAATGACAGCGGTGGAGTGGCACGTGAACTACATGTGCCATTTGCCTGTGCTACGCAATCCTTCCCTAAAAGTCTTATCTCAGCCATGTGCATCCTCTGAGTGCGAGCGTGTTTTTTCAACGCACGAGCTGATTCACACTGCCAGGCGCAATAGGCTGAAGGTGGAGACGCTGGAGCTCTTGGTTCGTTGCAACGGGCGATTGCAAAAGCAGTATGGGCGGACTGGGGGCAAGAGGGCAACAACGGGGCTTGCAGCAGCAGCAGAAGCAGAAGCACTTGTAGAGGCAGGAGCAGATGAAGAAGCACAAGAAAGTGAGGACAATGGAGACATTGTGGAAGAGAAAGGGGTTCTCAGTGAGCCCGAGGATGACATCGAGAGTGACGATGAGGGAGAAGAGGAAAAAGAGGAGCTCCCAGCAACAGAAGATGATGTTGTGGAGGTAATGGCAACCGTGCATGTCATGACAGATCTGCCAGGGCTCCTACATGCCCGGCCTGTGCGTGTCCGTGAGCAGGTGACTCCATCATCCAACAAGGCTCCAAGGGAAGAGGGAGCTGGGGATGAGGAGGATGATGATGAAGGGGAGAAAGAGAAGGATGAGGGAGTTGCACATGGGCAGGGCAGAGACCAGAGAGCAGACAAGGGAGCCACCAACAAGCAGGGTGGAGGGGGTGGGGGAGGTGAAGGGGGTGAGTAGGGTGAAGGGTGTGAAGGTGTGCATGTCCAGGACGTGCGAGCTGCTGCCGGTGTAGCAGGAGAGACACCAAGAAAAGAACAAGGGCTGCAGGATACTGCAGTATCACATACACGCAAGGGATCCACTGCAGCCTCCAGAGTTGGCCCTGCTACAAAGGCCACAGCAAAGCCTGGTGCAGCCAAAGCAGCAGCTGTGAAGCGTGCGGCAGCTGTAGTAATCAGGGCTGCTGCATAGAAGGCACCAAAGCAAAAGCAGAAGTAGATTTGCATTCTCATTGTCATTGTCCTTATCACTTGTCACTTGTCCTGGATCATTCTATCAAGCAATGTTTTCTCCTCTCCCCTTTGCAATATATGCTTTTGCTTTTCTAGAGATGCAAGCAATGTAGTCTGTGATGTGGACATGAATGCAGAGTAGTCATACAAGTACTAACAGTTGCAAGCCATTGTACATATGGCCACATGAATGTGTGTGGATAGTAGGATATGAATGTGACTGTGGGATTATACATTGCAATGCCAAAGTGCATGAAAATGGATGAAACAATGATGATAGTTTCATTTTGGATTTTAATGTATTTCTTTAGAAGATGTGAATGCCATATACATATTGTGAATGTGCCCAAACCCGAAGCACCTGTGCAGTTCTCGGCAGTTATGTGCCCCATGCATGAGAGGCCCCATCGATGCTCCTGGATAGGGGTCCATCCATGGATCGATGGGCATCAATCATCGATTGGCAATGGGCCAAGACCAACACTGCTATATCTATATCTATATCTATATCTATATCTATACCTATATCTATATCTATATCTATATCTATATCTATCTCTATATCTATGTCTATGTCTATATCTATATCTATATCTATATCTATATCAATAACTATATCGATATCTATATCTATATCTATATCTATATCTATATCTATATCTATATCTATATCTATATCTATATCTATATCTATATCTATATCTATATCTATATCGATATCGATATCGATATCTATACCTATGTCTATATCTATATCTATATCTATATCTATATCTATATCTATATCTATATCTATATCTATATCTATATCTATATCTATATCTATATCTATATCTATATCTATATCTA
>SZWC01025962.1:10856-22813 GCA_023375785.1 Penium margaritaceum
TTCTCTCTCTCTCTCTCTCTCTCTCTCTCTCACACACACACACACACACACACACACACACATACACACACACACACACACACACACACACACACTCACACACACACACACACACACACACACACACACACACACACCTTCAACTACCCTCATTACTAGTGGTCCTTCTATTGTTACTTGTATCTATAAGTAAAATTATCAAACATAAGAGTTTGTTTTTATGTGCATTTGATTGTATGTTACCCAAACAGGCAATATCTCATTATTTGCGATGTAATCTCATATTTGGGCATACTTGGGTTATTAGAGTAACATTTTCCTTGTTGAAACAACCTTCAAGAATAAAACATTGTGTTTGAGAATTCTACATGATGTTTTTGTGACAAATTTATTGTTTTAGTGTTTTCTTTTAGCCATGGTTTTACTTTCTTTTGGGATGCAGTTATCATTGTTTTACGCATACTCATCTGACTTGAGAATTTCTCATGTGTATGCAGCTGAGTCATTTTCTCTTTGATTTTTTGTTTAAATTATCTACTAAGCATTGAATTCATATCATTCACATTGTTTACTATGATGTTTATGGTGATGATACTGCGTATTTTGCATGCTCTTGTAGCCATTGTTTACTATATGTTGACGTCAATGTTTGCTATGATTCATTAAGGTAGAATTATGTGAATTGTCTTCCTTGGTCGTCTTTCATTTTTTAAGCCCCATGAAGCCTTTTTTTCACATCATACGGTCTCCTGTATGATGTGTTTACGTACTTAAAGTCGAGTCTTCCTTGACACATGGACTTATTATGCCATGTGTGACGAAAAAATGAGTTTTAAGTTGAGTTCAGGGAAGGTTAAATTACATTAGGCTTTCATCTTAAGGTGAAACTATGGGAGTGTGCCACCCCTAACGTAGTGGAGGCGACTTCGGCTCTTATGAGAAAGCAAATAGTCTGAATGCTAATTTTTTAGGGTCCATTGTTTAGACTGCGGGTTTTGTAAAATTGATGACCCTCGATGGTAAAACATCATCACTTCTTCCACAATTCATTGGGAACTGCGAAGAATTTGGTCGGCCACCTATCTTCCTTTACCATCCTGAGCACATGAAACACTTCGTTGGGTAAAGGATAGTGTTTGTACTTTTTGGGTAGTTTTCAGGATTGTTCTGCGTTTCGTTTGTTCTATCGACCGATCCCTAAAGCTCTTATGGGCCACGTGACCACGTCGGATACCTCTGTAGCAACTGGCATGTTTTTCACTTGTGGCCGGCATTGGCCTGCTGCCGTGGCTTGGGTGCACGGCCGCCCATTGCAACTTCGACGTTACAATTCTCGCCAGTCACCCTGTGCCTGGCTGGGATATGTATAGAGAGTTCACTACCGAAGTCGTTCCGCCTCCTCACCTCCCAGCCCCGCTCTCGGGTTGAGTTGACTTTATATTATTATGTTGGTCCTGTGCTTAGGAAGTTACTAAGGGCCTGGTCGTGGATTATTCACTGCCATTACCCTCCTAGGCCGGGATGTTCCTCGCAGATTCTGTTTTTTCGCGACTGCCTGAATTCAAAATCCTTTTTGTATTCTAGAGATTGACGAGGCCGCTACACGTCTACGACGTTGAGACGATGGCCAGAGTGACCTGTGGGGAACGGAAAAACGCGATGACCAAAAAAACGTTTTGCTCGTCCGGCTTGACAATCATCCAGGTCTATGCAGCGGGCCTCATTTGCGCACCTTACCGCGGACCGGACAATCCTCGGAACTGTGCACGTTTGGCATAGATTTCATTTTGGTCGAGGCAGGATGGTTATGAAATACTTTTAATCCATCCTCCTCGACATGACGTGAGGACTTTATTTTACCGCTTGCAACGTCGGTAGAGTGTCCGGAACTCAATTTCCGGACACATCTACTTCATTTGTGCCGGAACGAAGGAAAGAAAATACCCCTATATTCTAAAACAAATGGTCTCTTATGAAAACGCAAAAGAATTGAGGAGGACGATGGACTAGGATTTTTTTTTGTTGGTTTTAGAGATGGTCCAGGAAGAAAATCCCTCGTGTCCACCGTCGACCTATGTGTCGATGTCAGTGTAGAGGAAACTCGATGTCAATCGCGGCTCTTTTTTTTAAGGTCGATCGGATCGAAACGTGTATGGGCAATTCACATATTCAGCTAATTTTTCAAAATCCTCTACATTTACTGCCATACTTGCAATTTCTAGTCATCTACAGCCTCAATTTTTTATCTATTTCATGAAAGGCTCCATTCTATGTGGATAACAAATGTAAACATTATTGAATATTCCATAATCTTATACATGGCCGAACATAATTTCCATTGGTAGAATCGTTGCCATGTTGAACCCCCAGCGTCAGATTTCATTACCTTTGTAGAATGAAAATAAAATTGAGTCCCATATTGGGTCCTCGTTTGCTCTGGTTTATGGGCACTCGTTTTTTTCTCAAGTTGAAGGCAAGCTCACTAGCCGTGGCCCCCCATAGCCGAAGCAGATGGTCTCGGCTTGGCCATCGTAAGGGCTCGATTTTGATGAACCTGAATCTCGGCCGTTGGTTGAGATGCAAGTTTCTTCGTTTCCAGTGCAATCTGCTAACCGCGTCTAGTCGTCACCGTCGTCGATAGCTCGCCTACCAGTCGTCCAGAGGAGCAACAGGCAGAAAGGCTTGTTGCTACCCCGTCCAACGTCCTATTTTGGCCGATATTATGGCCGATATTTTGGCCGTCTTCAAAGTGGGTGCCGGGGGTCGAGCCGCTTCCCGAAGATTCGAGGGCCCATGTGTGAGCCGAGCCTTCCGGCACGGTTTGGCAATGGTCGTAAGACTTTTCAGACTTCGCTTCAGCGTCCCGACCAAGTGACTGCGCTTTGTCCCGACCAAGTGACTGCGCTTTGTCCCGACCAAGTGTCGCGTATACCAGCTCAGGTCTACCAGCTAGGGAAGAACGTTGTCTCCGTAGATACTTCATTCCTTGCGTCTCACGGCATGAAACAATCAGGTGGGCTGCGCGGAAGCTCCATCAAACCCGTCGGTGCAAGTCGGCCTTGTCAACGCTTTACCAGGCGAACGAACCTCCAAAACCAGCCTCCGACGAATGGTGACATTGACGAGCACGGCTACGAGCACGACTTATTGTTTTTCCCCGTGCTCGCAATGGACGGCTCTGGGGGAATGATCTCAGCAACCATACGCGTCCATCTGTCAATTCCTGGGCCAAACAACAACAATCTGGTAGGCATCTAGAAAACGTTTTAGTGATTTTCAAACATGTTTTGTAGCTAAATAAACTGTTTAAAAACCTCATTCAATAATTAATATTTGATTTAAAATCCAAGTAGATGAGAACCAAAGAAAAAGTGAAACAAGTACAATACATGAGTTTTGGATCTCTTACTCCTCCTAAAACATGAACTAGAATGCATGAGCCACTTTTCACAATGAAAATTGCAATTTGACTTAGAAAGGTTATTCTTTCTGGATTTCCCCATTGTCATTGCCATGTTATGTGGTAAAAGGTTGCAAGCATGACAAACGCAGTCTCCTTCTAACTCCTCCTCGGAACCAGCCAAGGCAATGGAGTACCTGAGAAACATAGAATCTAGGGAATTACTACCCCCGAGCTTAAGTTTTGTAACAATCTCAATGACCTCTAAGCTTGCTGTCACTCGCAAGCAAAACGGCAACAACTTTTGAAAGTCCTCGATTGAACTTTCACATTGTCATGTGGCCACGGGATTTTCCTAATTGACCAGCTCCCCAGGCCATTTTCTCGGGGAAATTGCATGTGTTTCTCTCTTAACTCGTTGCGTAGAGTTCTTCTGGCAACTTAGACAGCGGACCGGATCGCACCATCGTGAGGACTAGCCTAGTTGTTTGGTCATCTCTTGTTGGTCTTTTTTCTTACACACCGAATATGTATGCCTTGCGCATTGTGAATGCCTTGACCTCCTGTACGTGCACGCTCGTCCAAGAGGGGAGGTAGGTAACAATGTTGCATTTTGAACTGCGCCTTGGTGTGTGAGTTCACTTGTAGTCATGTACATTCTACCCATATGTCACACGATGAATGGGAGGGAAGGAAAGCAGAGCGCTCAAAAAGAACCAGAGTAGCAGAGAGGTGCATAAGCAGCGCAGTGTAGATGGCTGGTCAACTGTGTCAAGAGTGAAGTGGTGCAAGGGAACACGAGAGAGGGAGAGAGTGGAGCGCCATGGATTTGTTACCAGCTCACTTAGTGAAGAAATGTGAGTACACAAAAGTGTTTGGCGGTAGTTGGGTTGAGCGAGGACTTAGGCCGGTGACCAAGCCCTAGCTTGCGCATCACGCACGAGGTGTGACTGCCACCACTCCTGGGGTCGAGCCAGACCTCGTTGAAACAAATCTAAGAGTGGTTATTGCCAAAAAAACCCTGTACCATGACTTGAGTAGGATCATCACTTGGCAACTAGCCTAAGAAACCACAAGACCAACCGAGATTGCAGATAATCCACATCATCCGCACGAGGTGTGACTGCCACCACTCCTGGGGTCGAGCCAGACCTCGTTGAAACAAATCTAAGAGTGGTTATTGCCAAAAAAATCCTGTACCATGACTTGAGTAGGATCATCACTTGGCAACTAGCCTAAGAAACCACAAGACCAACCGAGATTGCAGATAATCCACATCATCCTAAAGTGTATGTACATAAGATATTTCAAAGAGCCGCCGGCTGGCCCATTGGCACAAGCCCTATGCTATCCAAGTGGCTGAAGATGGCGTGAACGCCGTACAGTGTGAGCGTGACATTGCTACTTGGTTCACATGCCAGCCATGTTGACTTACTCTCCTACAACCATGTGTGTACGTGTGGAGATTACAGGAAAGCAGACAATGTATTGGTAAGTCACCAGTTGAGCACCAAAACCAATGCCCCCCACGCTTGCACACGAAGAACCACACAAATTACAAGAGACAGAACGAGAGTCAAGTACGAAGAGAGTAATCTATACCAAAGAGCTGCAAGAGGGCAATGACATTCAGGCTCAGTCAGGGACAGAGAGTGCACATGTCAAACCACTTGTGTGTACATTGAACTTGAATGAGCCGGAGCTTAGAGCCTTGGTCAAGAAATTAGCCGGTTTAGATTTCATGTCCACGCATACAATCTTTATGATACCAGCAATAATGCACTCACGAACAAAGTGGTGTCCAACGTTGATATGGTTGGTGCGAGAGTGATGCATGCCGTGATTTTGAGTAATGACAATTTTGCATTGATTATTGCAACGTAGAGTGACGTATCGAATACAAACACACAGATTTCACAAGACAATACAAACAAAAACCATAAAGCATACTGGAGCTTCATGCAACGGAGACCTGCTTGCCGCTTTTCTAAGACACCGCAATGCCTCCAACAAGAAAGGCATAGCCTGATCTGCTACGCGCATCAGTGTCATATGCCCAATCGCTATGAGTGTAACCATCAACAAGTACAAGTGATTGCGCTTGGTAGCACAATCCAACACGCGCTGTCGTCAGTGCGTATCGAATGACATGCAGTGCAGCCTCAAGATGACGCTGCCGTGGGCACTGAGAGTATTGTGACTGGAAGTCAACAGAGATTGTAGCTTCCACACGTTGTATTAGCAAGATACATGAAGGATCCAATTACTCAAAGATAGTCAACGACATCGACTCCCCCCCCCCCCCCCCCCCCCCCCCCCCCGTTGAGTCACATGAATTGTTTTGAAAAGCCTCTGACCACTTGGGGTCATCGGTGTGGAGGACAAAGAGATGCAAGTAAGGAATTAAAACACTCACCAAGACTGCAAATGTAGGTATCCTAGTGCACATGTAGCGTTCGATTTGGATGGTCCCTCTTGAGCTCCCTATTAAGGAACACTTGGGAATGACCAAGATGATTCATTTTGTAAATAGATTGCAATAGAGACTTCAAAGACTATCTAACAGAGAGAATTGGGGAGGCAATGCATAGAAATCAACATAGACAACGATGATGTCAAGAGGGGATGATGGAGGATCAAGGAAGAATGCAAGATCGACCGCACTATATCGGTATCCACCCCTCTCAAGTGTGGTAGGGATCTCCATGCTCCAACAGCAAAGGGACTGCTTTAGTCTATGGAGGACCCTGTGTAAATGCCAAACCTTGTTTGTGCCATTTGTAAAACCGGGTGGTCACAACATGGAGATCTCTTCACCCAAGGTACTATGTAGAAAGGCATTGTTCACATCAATGTACTCGAGCTCCCAGTCATGGCGTGCCACAAAACTAAGAATAGCACAAGCAGTGGTGTAGCGCTCAAGGGGTGCAAATGTCTCATTGAAGTCCAGCTAAGGATTTGTGAGAAACCATCGGGGAAAGGGTGTGCCTTATAATGATCAACATCACCATCTGGCTTCAACATACGCCGAAAGCTTCGGCGTGATGAGACAAACTAGCATCCAGGTGGTGAGTTGACTCGCCTGTACACCCTATGCTCTAACACGACATTTAGCTTCTCCTTCATAGAAGTCTCCCAAGGAGATGAGTCTATGGTCTCACAAGCCATTGGTGGACTCAGGACCTAAGGAAGATACGACACTAGCGACAAAACAAGTACCAACATACCCTGATATAGAGGTGTCAAACGCATTGTAGGAATCCTCAGAGATCATTAGGTGTTTGAGATCTATACCAGTATGCATGATACCAACACCAAGACTATCTAAGGTAGTGGTAGCCAGGACCAAGGCACGCAATCCGGGGTCACCCGACACAACCTTACTTTGGGAAGGAAGGGCACGGAGTCGGCTTCCACGAGTGTGAAACTTGGAGTGATGGAGAATATGGCTGGTAGGACCTAACACTGGAGAAGCCACGGGAGACTGAGCAGCGGCAGGTGTGGACAAAGGAGACTAGTCAAGAGACGGAGGAGGAGAAGAGAGGATGTCAACAGAGGGAGGAGCAGATGAAGCGCAAGGCGAGGCACAATCAGAGCTCTATTTAGAGGGAACTAATGGTGAAGTATTGGGTACTACGGCACTGACGGAGAGAGCACTTTCATCAAAACCATTGCCTCAATCCAAGGAGGTAACAGAGACAACCAAAGCAGGGATGTCCATCCCCTCCCAAAGAAGAGAGCGGGACAAGGGTGGTGGCAGAGGCAAGACGATCAAGATCACGTTCAAAGAAAGACTAAAAAAACACGACATCACAAGTCTCAAGGACACGACCTTGAGAGGGATTTGACAACCGCCAGGCTTTGGACTGAGAGGAGACAGTGAGAAAGATGCAGAGATGGTCCCGAGTAGACAGCTTGCCATCCCACATGTCAGCAGGGAGCCAAACAGCAACACATCCCCAGACACGAGCAAGACAAAGATCAGCATGAGAACCAGTCCAATGCTGTTACAGCATAATGTGATAAGGAAGAGGGCCATGAGGAACTCGATTCCATACCCAAGTTGTATAGGACATGTTTTCAAAGGCAAGAAAAGGAGGAATACCATAATCAACAGAGAGAGACCGAACATTATGAGCAAGGGTACGGTTCCACAGTTCAGACACACCACTTCGTTGGGATGAGTAGGAAGTAGATGAATCCATACGCAACCCATGACACATAAGATTTTTGAGATGTGGGGCCAAAGAGATCACCGCCAGGATTAGAGTAGAACATGCGTAGCTTTTGCTCACAAGCACACTCGGCTAGAGGAAGCAACTCCTAAAGCACTTGGTGACATCACTTTTTTTACGCAACGCAAAAATTGAGCAAAAATGTGAGAAATCGTTAGTCAGACAGAGAACATAGAGGGCAAGACCATCAAGAAATTCGTGAGGAGATGGCCCATGACTTTAGCGTGCAGAAGCTCTAGGAGGTGGGAGGTGATGTGGTTAGAGGTAGAGAAGGGAGAGCTATGCATCTTGCCTTGTATACAGTCAAGGCAATCGGATCAACAGGACCGTACAAAGGAGGCTGATCAAGACCATGAGCAAGACCTAGGTGTAGTAGGCTATTGATGACGATAGAATGAATGTGACAGAGTTGGCGATATAGGAGACGTGTGTGCTTGGAAGGCAACGATGGCATGACGTGGATGAAGACAGAAAAGGAAAGAGACAACAGAACACAAAACTGATTATTGAAAATCAAATGCACGCAACACAACATGACCCAGAGACTGCAAGAGGACGGTACCAAATCCACAGCTTCAGACAAAGTCCATAACATGGTCATCAAGGGTGGTCATAGGCAATAGGCTGACCTCAAGATAAGGCACATAGAGGACATCCGGCAAGAACAAGTCCCCACTCTGGCCCTACCAAACAACACCAACACCCAGGACGGGTAGCATATGGCCCAAGCTAGTGTAGAAAAAAACACACAGAACCGATGGGGCAAAGAAAGGCGAATGCCAAGCAAGAAGAACGTCATATGATGCATGTCGCAAGAGTCAATGAGCGAGCAACTAATGGATGAGCTAGTCGGCGACAAGACGTGGGAGACATCAACAATGCCAAAGACACGAGAGGAGGGCTGGCCAAATTTAGCAAGGCATGTCAGTGAGAAATTTCTCAAAGCTACGCTCATCTCCACGGCGTTCATCCTGGGAACCCTCAGTGTACTAGTCGCCGTGCGAGTAACCACCACCATGCAACAAGGAGGGAGGTGTGTAGTAGGCTGACAATGGTGTAAAGTAAAAAGGCTAGTTGAGGGGTGGCATCCAGCCATGACTAATAGGGCCAAAAGGCTGAGTAGCAACATGATGGAGCTGGCGAGTAGGTACAAGGGATGAAGAAATGCTAGTGGAAGTGGACTCACCAACAGATTCATCAAGAGATGGAGAGGAGGAGCTAGTGGATAGATCAGATGATGTGGTGGTACATGTCCAACGTGCACGCATAACGATGGCCAATGATGCATCATCTGGAGGGTAAGGAAAATCCAAGGTGGAGTGGCCAGTATGGCCACAATTCCGGCAAGTGTTGATTATGGAGGTCGATGCACGGGAAGAATGGCCTCGGCCCTTGTCCCCACGGCCCCCACCATGGCCAGCACCACCACCATGACCTCCGCTCCTACAACCACGGTCGGCACAAGGGTGACATGAGAACCACCAGTAGAAGAGGAGGTGGAACCACTAGTAGATGAGGAGGAAGGGACAGTGGAGGAGGTCACGGCAGTGGAAACGACAACAACATTAGAGCAACACAAACATTTGTTTTGCACATTGTCCCACCAGTCTGCAAGTTGTGCATTTGTGAACTCGTACAATGCACCAATGCCTGGAGGGTTAATCAACTACAACAAGCTCAGATGCAAGGCAGTAAAGCTCAGCACAAAGAACATGGAAGAAGGGGTTAGAGAGCTCAGGGATGAGGTCAATGACAATAGAGATACCCAAAGAGCTGCCTAGGTGCAACCCTAGCTAGATCACAAAGGAGTCAGAGGCTGCGAGCCCAGTACTTGTCGGCTGTCTCATCAACATGCATGTGAAGTTTATTGAACTGGACTTTGAGAACACCGTGGGTAGCATGACCGGTGACAGTGTTGCGATAGTGGATAGCTGCGTGTATATCCTCCGGATCTGCAGTGGTGTCGCGTGCTGGGTCAACATTATATTGGCCGATATTCTCAGTGAGTTTGTTAGGACCAATAGTGATACGGAGTCAAAAAATTCCCACACTCTACATGCAAGGACACAGAGGGATCATTAGCATTAGGATCCAACGGGAATTAATACTGCCAGAGCTGCTCACCTGGTGTTCACTCACTAAAGTGCACCTCCGAAGAGGAGAAGGTAACCTGTTGGTGAGATACGGTGGCATAATCTCAAAGTCATACTGGCAAGAAAGGAACATCAAGGTACAAGCAAGCCGGGGGAGGGGGTTGCCTCCTAGATCCTGGTATTATCAGCATTTGTCGCCATTGTGTTGCTTCCTCTCTTCATACTTTTGTCCCACCCACCATGAGATAGACATTGATCCCTGTTGCATCTTTGTCCTGGATGGTATTGCACAGTGTTGTGGGCTTCCAATTGGCTCTTCTACAGTTTTGAGTGGCATCCTCTTCTACACCAGCCATCCTCCATACATTTGCGCACCCACTAGAGCAAGGGAATTTCGGTCAAAAAAGTCTCTGGCTATCCATCGAATGTCCTCTCCCATCAGGCTTGACCATGAAGCAGCCATGGTAGAGCTCCATGATCAACTTTGTCAGGCCTCCCTTCCACTCGAACTTATTGAGAGTCGTAAGCGTGGTACTGAAAACTCCCTTAATGAAGCCGCTATAGCAATGGTTAACCTTTTTGTGTAGCTTCTTGTTATGATATGCAATCCCGTTGTTGTCACTGCCACTGTTGTTAGCGCTATAGGCAGTGATAGCACCATTGGAATCGTGGGCACTATTAGCTCCGGGAGGCTACAAGCTCATCTCCGTTAGATGCCACTGGGACTATGGTAAATGCCTCTCTTGCTGTAACCGTGTGACCATGAGACACCAAATATTGGTCAGAGTGGCTATAGACACAGATGCAACTGTTGTACATGTTGTAACGAGGGTACAGATGAAACTTGTTGTAGGAGAGGTAGCCATTGCGGTGAAGACAATGAAAGAGGGAGTTGTAGCCTGAATGCATTGGAAGGCATATGACGTCGATGAGGTTGTTGTAGCGACGGCTGCAATAACCGCACCAATTGCTTTGGAATTGTGTGTACCGACATACAAAGTAGCTCCTACCAGTGACCCGAAGGTGGAGGCAGCTTGTGCAAACTCCTCCTTGGCTTGTCCACTTGCAATGGCTACGGGTGCAGTTGAGACTCTGGCGATTACTGTAAAGGTGGCTGTTGCAGCTGATGTTGCATCAAGGAAAGCATAGAAAAGACTGACAGCCTCTATAGCAAGAAGATCCTCATGCATAACGGGGTTTGCAGTGCCTACTCCATTGAAGCCTCTAGAGGTGGCTACGACGGTTGCAGTAGTTGCCGTGGTTGTTACGGTTGTATTTGAGACTGTTGCGGCTGTGACCGTGATTGAGAATATGAGGACGGCTGTGCACTGCTGAATGGAGGGACAAGAGGGAAAATGGGTGCTCTCATTGATGGTCCATGTATACTGTGGATGTCGTCAAAGCCACCCGATGGTATGTCGTTGGCTGTATAGAAAAAACTCGTGATCTCCTCTTATTCGCGCTTGTACTTTGTGGCGGCCTCATTAAGATTGTGCTAGCCTAGCATGTACAGATGACGATGACGCCTGCACCTCTGCTCCTTGTCTAGCAGCTACTCCTCTACTCACCGTGCTATGTAGGACTTGTTGAAGCGGCCTCCTCCGTGTGAGGTGGGAAGTGATCTGGCGATGAATCCGGTGGCAACGCCAAAGTTGCGGCAGTGGCAATGATAGTAATACCAAGTGATTACTACAGTGGCAAGAAAGCCATTGTTGCTATGGTGTTTATTATAGGTCTAGAGAGGGTGCAAGGGGTAGTGAAGGCGATGAAGAAGGTAGTGATGGCGTCGCTAGAGGTGAAAATGAAGGTGGAAATGGCCGCTACCATTGTTTTTAGGATGGCGGCTATGGTTGAACCCGACGAACAGGATGCCAAGACGACAGGCACGATGCTGAGGCCACTAAGGTGACTTCAGAGAGGTAAGAGATGGCAGTGACCACTGTCGCCGCTATGAGAGTGTTGGGAGTAGTGGAGTCCGAAGCAATTGCCTCCAAGATGGCAGAGTGAACGAATGCATCTATAGAGATAACCACGGAAGTGAGGGATGGCTACTGCTACTGCTGCAACTACGAGGATGGTGGCCGCAGCAGAATCAGTCCACACCAAAGGCCAGGTCGAGGGGCGACAATGAGCTGACCCACCAAGAGAGGCTATGAGAGGCTGAGGCCGAGTTTGACCAAGAGAGAGAGAGAGAGACAGAGAGAGAGAGAGAGAGAGAGAGAGAGAGGG
>SZWC01025964.1:3435-25978 GCA_023375785.1 Penium margaritaceum
CGCCCTAGTTGTGCCCTAGTTGCGCCCTAGTTGAGACCTATTTGTGTCCTAGTTCTACCCTAGTTGCGCCCTATTTGCACCCTAGTTACACCCTAGTTGCGCCCCAGTTGCGCCATAATTACGCCCTAGTTGCGCCCTAGTTGCGCCCTAGTTGCGCCCTAATTGCGCCCTAGTTGCACCCTAGTTGCGCCCTAGTTGCGCCCTAGTTACGCCCTAGTTCCGCCCTAGTTGCATCCTAGTTGCACCCTAGTTGCGCCCTAGTTGCGCACTAGTTGCACCCTACTTGCGCCCTACTTGTGCAGTACTTGCGCCCTAGTTGCGCCTCAGTTGGGCACTAGCTACGCCCTTGTTGTACCCTAGTTGTGCCCTAGTTGCGTCCTACTTGTGTCCTACTTGCGCCCTAGTTGCGCCTTAGTTGCGCCCTAGTTGCGCCCTAGTTGTGCCTTTGTTGCGCGCTGGATGCGGCCTACTTGCGCCCTAGTTGCGCCCTAGTTGCGCCCTAGTTACGCCATAGTTGTGCCCTAGTTGCGCCCTAGTTGCGCCCTAGTTGCACCCTAGTTGCGCCCTAGTTGCGCCCCTGTTGCGCCCTAGTTGTGCCCTAGTTGCGCCCTAGTTGTGCCCTAGTTGTACCCTATCTGTGTCCTAATTGCACCCTACTTGCGCCCTGTCGGCACCCTACTTGTGCCCTAGATGTGCCTTAGTTGGGCACTAGCTACGCCCTAGTTGTGCCCTAGTTGCGCGCTAGTTGCGTCATACTTGCACCCAACTTGCGCACTAGTTGCACCCTAGTTGCGCCCCAGTTGCGCAAATAGGGTGCAACTACAGCGCGACTAAGGCGCAACTAGGGCGCAACTAGGGTGTGACTACGGCGCGACTAGGGCGCGACTAGGGCGTAACTAGGGTGGAACTAGGGCGCAACTAGGGTGTAACTAGGGTGCAACCAGGGCGCAACTAGGGCGCAATAAGGACGCAACTTGGGCGCAACTAGGACGCAACTAGGGCGCAACTAGGGCGCAACAAGGGTGCAACTAGGGCACAAGTAGGGCGCAAGTAGGGCGCACATAGGGCGCAAATAAGGCACAGGTGGGGCACAACGAGGGCATAACAAGGGTGCAGTTAAGGCGCAATATGAGCGCAACAAGGACGCAACGAGGGCGCAACGAGGGCGAAACGAGGACGCAACTAGGGCGCAACTAGGAGGCAACTAGGGTGCAACTAGGGCGCAACTAGGGTGCAACTAGTGCGCAAGTTGGGTGCAAGTATGACGCAACTAGCGCGCAACTAGGGCACAACTAGGGCGTAGCTAGTGCCCAACTAAGGAACAACTAGGACACAAGTAGGGTGCCAGTAGGGCGCAAGTAGGGTGCAATAAGGACACAAATAGGGTGCAACTAGGGCACAACTAGGGCGCAGCTAGGGCGCAACTAGGGCGCAACTAGGGCGCGACTAGGGCGCAACTATGGTGAAACTAAGGCACAACTAGGGCATAAATAGGGCAAAAGTAGGATGCAACTAGGGCGCAACTAGGGTACAACGACGGCGTAGCTAGTACCCAACTGAGGCGCAACTCGGGCACAAGTAGGGTGCAAGTAGGGCGTAAGTAGGATGCAACTTGTATGCAACTATGGCGCGCACTCAGGGCGCAACTAGGGCGCAACTAGGGTGCAAGTTTGGCGCAACAAGGGTGTAACTAGGGCACAAGTAAGATGCAACTAGGGCGCAAGTAAGATGCAACTAGGGCGCAACTAGGGCACAACTAGGGCGTAGCTAGTGCCCAACTGTAGCGCAACAAGGACGCAAGTAGGGCACCCGTAGGGTGTAAGTTTGGTGCAATAAGAGAGCAAGAAGGACGCAAGTAGGGTACAACTAGGACGCAACTAGGCACACATAGGGTGCAAGTAGGGTGCAACTAGGGTGCAACTAGGGCGCAAGTAGGGCGCAAGATGGACGCAAGTAGGACGCAAATAGGGCGCAACTAGGGCGCAACTACGGCGCAACTACGGCGCAACTAGGGTGCAACTAGTGTGCAAGTTGGGCGCAACTAGGGCGCAACTACGGCGCAACTAGGGTGCAACTAGTCTGCAAGTTGGGCGCAACTAGGACGCAACTAAGACACAACTAGGGCGCAAGTATGGGACAACTAGAGCGCAACTAGGGCGCATCTAGGGTGCAAATAGGACGCAAGTAGGGTGCAACTATGGCGCAACTAGAGCGCAAGTAGGGCACAACTAGGGCGCAACTAGGGCGCAACTAGGACGCAACTAGGGTGCAACTAATGCGCAAGTTGGACGAAATTAAGGCGCTACCAAGGCGCAACTAGCGCGTAACTAGGGCACAAGTACGACGCAACTAGCGCGCAACTAGGACACAACTAGGGTGTAGCTGGTGCTTAATTAAGGCACAACTAGGGCGCAAGTAGGGTGCCAGTAGGGCGCAAGTAGGGTGCAATAAGGGCGCAAATAGGGTGTAACTAGGGCGCAATTGGGATGCAACTAGGGCACAACTAGGGCGCGACTAGGGCGCAACTAGGGCGCAACTAGGACGCAACTAGGGCGCAACTAGGGCGTAACTAGGACGCAACTAGGGCGTAACTAGGGCACAACTAGGGCGCAACCAGGGCGCAACTAGGGCGTAACTAGGGCACAACTAAGGCGCAACTAGGGCGCATCTAGGGCGCAACTAAGGTGCAACTAGGGCGCAAGTAGGGCACAAGTAGGACGCAACTAGGACGCAACTAGGGTTCAACTAGGCCGTAGCTAGTGCCCAGTTGAGGCGCAACATTGGCGCAAGTAGGGAGCAAGTATGGTGCAACTAGGCCGCAACTAGGGCGCAGCTAGGGGGCAACTAGGGCGCAACTAGGGCGGAACTAGGGCGCAACTAGGGCGCAACTAGGGTACAACTAGGGCGGAACTAGGGCGCAACTAGGGCGCAACTAGGTCGCAACTAGGGCGTAACTAGGGCGCAACTAGGGCGCAACTAGGGCGCAACTAGTGCGCAACCAGGGTGCAACCAGGGCGCAACTAGGGCGCAACTAGAGCGCACCTAGGATGCAACTAGGGCGCAACTAGGGCGCAAGTAGGGTACAGCATGGGCACAACTAGGGCGCGACTAGGGCGCAACTAGGGTGCAACTAGGGCGCAAGTACGACGCAAGTATGACGCAACTAGGGTGTAACTACGGCACAACTAGGGCGTAGCTAGTACCCAACTAAGGCGCAACTAGGGCGCAAGAAGGGCGCCAGTATGGCGTAAGTAGGGTGCAACAAGGGCGTAGGTAAGACGCAACTAGGGTGCAACTAGGGCGCAACTAGGACGCGACTAGGGCATAACTAGGACGCAACTAGGGCGCAAGTAGGGCGCAAGTAGGGCGCAAGTAGGGCGCAACAAGGGCACAACTAAGGCGCAACTAGGGCGCAACTAGGGCACAACTAGGACGCAACTAGGGTGCAGCTTGGGCGCAACTAGGGCACAATTAGGGCGCAACTAGGGCGCAACTAGGGTGTAACCTGCGTGCAACATGGGCGTAACTAGGGCGCAACTTGGGCGCAATGAGGGTCCAACGAGGACGCAACGAGGGTGCAACGAGGGCGCAACGAGGGTGCAACAAGGGTGCAACTAGGGTGTAACTAAGGCGCAACTAGGGCGCAAGTAGGGCGCAACAAGAGCGCAACTAGGGCGCAACTAGGGCGCAACTAGGGCGCAAGTAGGGTGTAACTAGGGCGCAACTGGAGCGTAAGTAGGGCAAAACTAGGGCGCAACTAGGGTGCAACTAGGGTGCAACTAGTGCGTAAGTTGGACGCAACTAAGGCGCTACTAAGGCGCAACTAGCGCGCAAGTAGGGCACAAGTAGGACACAACTAGCGCGCAACTAGGGTTCAACTAGGGCGTAGCTGGTGCCCACCTAAGGCACAACTAGGGCGCAAGTAGTGTGCCAGTAGGGCGCAAGTAGGGTGCAATAAGGGCGCAAATAGGGTGCAACTAGGGTGCAACTAGGGCGCAACTAGGGCGTAACTAGGGCGCAACTAGGGCGCGACTAGGGCGTAACTAGGGCGCAACCAGGGCACAACTAGGGTGCAACTAGGGCAGAACTAGGGCGCAACTAGGGCCTAACTAGGGCACAACTAGGGCGCAACTAGGGCGCAACTATGGTACAACTATGACCCGACTAAGGCGCAACTAGGGCGCAACTATGATGCAACTAAGGTGCAACTAGGGCGCAAGTAGGGCACGAGTAGGACACAACTAGGGTGCAACAAGGGTACAACTAGGGTGTAGCTAGTGCACAACTAAGGCGCAACTAGGGCGCAGCCAGGACGCAAGTAGGGCGCAAGTAGGGTGCAACTAGTGCGCAACTAGGACGTAAGTAGGGCGCAACTAGGGCGCAACTAGGGCGGAACTAGGGCGGAACTAGGGCGCAACTAGGATGCAACTAGGGCGTAACTAGGGCACAACTAGGGGGCAACTAGGGCGCAATTAGGGCGCAACTAGGGCGCAACTAGGGCACAACTAGGGCGCAACTAGGGTGCAATTAGGGTGCAACTAGGGCGCAACTAGGGCACAGCTATGGCACACCTAGGACGCAACTAGGTCGCAACTAGGGCACAACTAGGGCGCAACTGGGGCGCAACTAGGGCACAACTAGGGCGCAACTAGTGCGCAACCAGGGTGCAACCAGGGCACAACTAGGGCGCAACTAGGGTGCAACTAGGGTGCAACTAGGGCGCAACTAGGGCGCAACGAGGGTGCAACTAGGGCGCAACTAGGGCGCCACTAGGGCGCAACTAGTGTGCAACTAGGGCGCAAGTAGGGCGCAAGTAAGACGCAACTAGGGTATAACTAGGACACAACTAGGGCGTAGCTAGTGCCCAACTAAGGCGCAACTAGGACGCAAGAAGGGAGCCAGTAGGACACAAGTAGGGTGCAATAAGGGCGCAAGAAGGGCGCAACTAAGGTACAACTAGGGTGCAACTAGGACGCGACTAGGGCGTAACTAGGGCGCAAGTAGGGAGCAAGTAGGGCGCAAGTAGGGCGCAAGTAGGGCGCAACTAGAGCACAACTAAGGTGCAACTAGGGCGCAACTAGGGCGTAACTAGGGCACAACTAGGACGCAAGTAGGGCGCAAGTAGGGCACAACTTTGGCGCAACTAGGGCGCAACTAGGGCACAACTTGGGCGCAACTTGGGCGCAACTAGGGCGAAACTAGGGTGCAATGAGGGCGCAACAAGGGCGCAACAAGGGCGCAACGAGGTCGCAACAAGGGCGCAACTAGGGTGCACCTATGGTGCAACTAGGTCGCAACCAGGGTGCAACTAGGGTGCAACTAGTGTGCACGTTGGGCGCAACTAGGACGCAACTAAGGCGCAAGTAGGGCGCAAGTAGGGCGCAACGCAACTAGGGCGCAACTATGGGACAACTAGGGCGTAGTTAGTGCCCAACTGAGGCGCAAATAGGGCGCAAGTAGGCGCCGGTAGGGCGCAAGAAGGGTGCGACTAGGGTGCAAGTAGGGCACAACTAGGTTGGAACTAGGGCGCAACGAGGGCGCAACTAGGACGCTACTAGGGCACAACTACGGCGCAACTAGGGCGCAACTAGGGCGCAAGTAGGGTGCAGCTAGGGCGCAACTAGGGTGTAACTAGGGCGCGACTAGGGCGCGACTAGGGTGCGACTTGGGCGCAACTAGGGTGCAACTAGGGGGCAACCGGACGCAACCAGGACGCAACTAGGGCGCAACTAGGGTGCAACTAGGGCGCAACCGGGGCACAACCTGGGCGCAACTAGCGTGCAACTAGGGCACAACTAGGGCGCAACTAGGGCGCAAGTAGGGTGCAACTACTGTGCAAGTTGGGCGCAACTAAGGCGCAACTAAGGCGAAACTAGCACGCAAGTAGGTCACGAGTGGGACGCAACTAGGGCGCAACTAGGGCACAACTCAGGCGTAGCTAGTGCCCAACTAAGGCACAATTAGGGCACAAGTAGAATGTCAGTAGGGCGCAAGTTGGGTGCAATAAGGGCGCAAATGGGGTGCAACTAGGGCGCAATTAGGGCGCATCTAGGGCGCGACTAGGGCGCGACTAGGGCGCAACTAGGAAGCAACTAGGGCGCAACTATGGTGCAACTAGGGTGCAACTAGGGCGCAATTAGGGCGCAACTAGGGCGCAACTATGGTGCAACTAGGGCGCAAGTAGGGCGCAAGTAGGGCGCATGTAGGCCCTGCCTACGTTTATGTGACCGTGCTTTGGTTTCTGTGACCCGGCTTTGGTTTCCGTGACCTAGCTTAGATTTCTGTGACCCGACTTTGGTTTCCGTGACCCGGCTTTTGTTTCTGTGACCCGGCATTGGTTTTTCTGACCCGGCTTTCGTTTATGTGGCCCAGTTTTGGTTTCTGTGACCCGGCTTTGGTTTATCCAGCTTTGGTTTCTTTGACCTGGCTTTGGTTTCTGTGACCCGTCTTAGGTATCTATGACCTGGCTTTCGTTTTTGTGACCCGGTTTTGGTTTCTATGATCCGGCTTTGGTTTCTGTGACCCGGCTTTGGTTTTTGTAACCCGGCTTTGGTTTCTCTGACCCGGCGTTGGTTTCTGTGACCCGGCATCGGTTTCTGTGACTTGACTTTGGTTTCTGGGACCCGGCTTTGGTTTCTGTGACCCGGCTTTGGCTTTTGTGACCTGGCTTTCATTGGTGTGACCCGGCTTTGGCTTGTGTGACCCGGCTTTGTGTGACCCGACTTTGGTTTCTGTGACCCAGCTTTGGTTCTTGTGACCCGGCTTTGGTTTCTATGACCCGGCTTTAGTTTCCGTTATCCAGTTTGGTTTCTATGACCTGGCTTTTGTTTCTGTGACCCGGAATTGGTTTCTGTGAACCCAGCTTTGGTTGAGTGACCCGGCTTTGGTTTCTATGACCCTGTTTTGGAGTCTGTGACCCGGCTTTGATTTCTGTGACCCAGCTTTGGTTTCTGTGATCCGGCTTTTGTTTCTGTGACCCAGCTTGGCTTCGGTGACCCGGCTTTGGTTTCTGTGACCCGACTTTGGTTTATGCGACCCGGCTTTGGTTTCTGTGACTGGCTTAGGTTTCTGTGACCTGCCTTTAATATGTGTGACGGGGCTTTGGTTTGTCTGACCCGGCTTTGGTTTATGTGTCCCGGCCTTGGTTTCTGTGACCCGGCTTTGGATATTATGACCCGGCTTTGGTTTCTTTGACCCGACTTTGGTTTTTGTGACCCGTCTTTGATTTCTATGACAGAGCTTTCATTTCTGTGATCCGGCTGTGGTTTCCCTGACCCGGCTTTGGTTTCTGTGACCCAGCTTTTGTTGCTGTGACCCGGCTTTGGTTTCTGTGACCCGGCTTTGCTTCCTGTGACTCGGCGTTGGTTTCTTCGACCCGGCTTTGGTTTATGTGACCCGACTTTGGTTTATGGGACCGTTTTTGGTTCCTGTGACCTGGCTTTGGGTTTTGTGACCCGGCTTTGGTTTCTGTGACCCCGCTTTGGCTTCTGTGACCCAGCTTTGGTTCCTGTGACCGGCTTTGGTTTATGTGACCTGGCTTTGGTTTCTGTGACCTGGCTTTGGTTTCTGTGACCCGGCTTTGGTTTCTGTGATCCGACATTTATTTCTGTGACCCGGCTTTGGTTTCTGTGACATGGCTTTGCTTTCTGTGACCCGGCTTTGGTTTCTGTGACCCGGCTTTGGTTTTTGTTAACCGGCTTTGGTTTCTGTTACCCGGCTTTGGTTTCTGTTACCCGGCTTTGGTTTCTATGACCCAAATTTGGTTTCTGTGACCCGGCTTTGGTTTCTCTGACCCGACTTTGGTTTCTCTGACCCGGCTTTGGTTTTTCTGACCCGGCTTTGGTTTCTCTGACCCGGCTTTGGTTTTGTGACCCGGATTTGGTTTTTGTGACCCCGCTTTGGTTTCAGTGACCCTGCTTTGGATTCTATGACCCGGTTTTAGTTTCTGTGACCCCGCTTTGGTTTCTGTGACCTGGCTTTGGTTTCAGTGACCCGGCTTTGGTTCTGTGACTTGGCTTTGGTTGCTGTGACCCGGCTTTGGTTTCTGTGATTTGGCTTTGGATTCTGTGACCCGGCTTTGGTTCCTGTGACCCGGACTTGGTTCCTATGACTGGGCTTTGGTTGTTGTGCTCCGGCTTTGGTTCGTTGACCTAGCTTTGGTTTTCTGTGACCCGGCTTTGGTTTCTGTGACCGGACTTTGGTTACCGTGACCCGGCTTTGGTTTCTGTGATCCGGCTTTGGTTTCTGTCACTTGGCTTTTGTTTTTGTGACCCGGTTTTGATTTCTGTGAACCGGCTTTGGTTTCTGTGACCCGGCTTTGGTTTCTGTGATCCGGCTTTGGTTTCTGTCACTTGGCTTTTGTTTTTGTGACCCGGTTTTGATTTCTGTGAACCGGCTTTGGTTTCTGTGACCCGGCTTTGATTTCTGTGACCGGTTTTGGTTTCTGGGACCCGGCTTTGCTTTTTGTGACCTGGCTTTGGTTTTTGTGACCCGGCTTTTCTCTGTGTGACCCGGCTTTGGTTTCTGTAGCCCAGCTTTTGTTTATGTGATCCGGTTTGGTTTATGTGACCCGGCTTTGGTTTACGTGACCCGGCTTTGGTTTCTGTGACCCGCCTTTGGTATCCATGGCCTGGCTTTGGTCTCTGTGACCAGGCTTTGGTTTCTGTGACCCGGCTTTGGTTTACGTGACCCGGCTTTGGTTTCTGTGACCCGCCTTTGGTATCCATGGCCTGGCTTTGGTCTCTGTGACCAGGCTTTGGTTTCTGTGACCCGGCTTTGGTTTCTGTGACCCGCCTTTTGTTTATATGACCTGGCTTTGGTTTTGTGACCCGGCTTTGGTTTTTGGGACCCGGCTTTGGTTTCTGGGACCCGGCTTTGGTTTCTGTGACCAGGCTTTGGTTTCTTGGACCCGGCTTTGTTTCTGTGACCTGGCTTTTATTTATGTGACCCGGCTTTGGGTTTTGTGACCCGGGTTTAGTTTCTATGACTTGGCTTTGGTTACTGTGACCCAGCTTTGGTAACTATGATCCGGCTTCGGTTTTTGTGACCCGGCTTTGGTTTCTGTGACCCGGCTTTGGTTTTTGTGGCCAGGCTTTGGTTTGTGTAACCCGGCTTTGGTTTCTTGGACCCGGCTTTGGTTTCTGTGACCCGGCTTTGGTTTCTGTGACCCGGCTTTGGTTTTTGTGGCCAGGCTTTGGTTTGTGTAACCCGGCTTTGGTTTCTTGGACCCGGCTTTGGTTTCTGTGACTTGGCTTTGGTTAATGTGACCCGGCTTTGGTTTCTGTGACCTGGCTTTAATGTATGTGACCCGGCTTTGGTTTCTGTGACCCGGCTTTGGTTTGTGTGACCCGGATTTGGTTTCTGTGACCTGGTTTTGGTTTCTGTGACCCGGCTTTGGTTTTTGTGACACGGCTTTGGTTTCTGTAATCCAGCTTTGGTTTCTGTGACCCGGCTTTGGTTTCTGTGACCCGGCTTTGGTGTCTGTGACCCGGCTTTGGTTTTTGTGACCTGGCTTTGGTATCCGTGGCCCGGCTTTGGTTTATGTGACCTGGTTTTGGTTTCGGTGATCCGGCTTTGGTGTCTGTGGACCGGCTTTGGTTCCTGTGACCCAGCTTTGGTTTCTGTGACCCGGCTTTGGTTCCTGTGACCCGGCTTTGGTTATGTGACTTGGCTTTGGTTGCTGTGACCCGGCTTTGGTTTCTCTGACCCGGCTTTGGATTCTGTGACCCGGCTTTGGTTTATGTGACGCGGCTTTGGTTCTGTGTCCATGCTTTGGTTTCTGTGCTCCGGCTTTGGTTCGTTGACCCGGCTTTGGTTTCAATGACCCGGCTTTGAATTCTGTGACCCGGCTTTCGTTTCTATGACCCGGTTTGGTTTCCGTGACCCGGCTTTGGTGTCTGTGACCCAAAATTGGTTTTTGTGACCCGGCTTTGGTATATGTGGACCGGCTTTGGTTTCTGTGACCCGGATTTGGTTTCGGTGACCCGCCTTTGGTGTCTGTGGACCGGCTTTGGTTTTTGTGACCCAGCTTTGGCTTCTGTGACCCGTCTTTGGTTCCTGTGACCCGGCTTTGGTTCTGTGACCTGGCTTTGGTTACTGTGGCCCCTCTTTGGTTTCTCTGATCCGGCTTTGGATTCTGTGACCCGGCTTTGGTTTCCGTGACCCGGCTTTGGTTTGATGTCCAGGCTTTGGTTTATGTGCTCCGGCTTTTGTTTGTTGACCCGGCTTTGGTTTATGTGACCCGGCATTGAACTCCGTGACCCGGCTTTGGTTTCTATGACAAGGTTTGGTTTCTGTGACCAGCTTTGGTTTCTGTGACTTTGCGTTGGCTTCTGTGACCCGGCTTTGGTTTCTGTGACCCGACTTTGGTTTCTGTGACCTGGCTTTGGTTTCTGTAACATATCTTTGGTTACCGTGATCCGGCTTTGGTTTCTGTGATCCGGCTTTGGTTTTTGTCATATGGCTTTGGTTTTTGTGACCCGGCTTTTGGTTTCTGTGACCCGGCTTTGGTCTCTGTGACCCGGCTTTGGTTTCTGTGACCGCCTTTGGTTTCCCGGTCCCGGCTTTGGTTTATTTGACCCGGCTTCGGTTTCTGTGACCCGGCTTTGGTCTCTGTGACCCGGCTTTGGTCTCTGTGACCCGGCTTTGGTCTCTGTGACCCGGCTTTGGTCTCTGTGACCCGGCTTTGGTCTCTGTGACCCGGCTTTGGTCTCTGTGACCCGGCTTTGGTCTCTGTGACCCGGCTTTGGTCTCTGTGACCCGGCTTTGGTCTCTGTGACCCGGCTTTGGTCTCTGTGACCCGGCTTTGGTCTCTGTGACCCGGCTTTGGTCTCTGTGACCCGGCTTTGGTCTCTGTGACCCGGCTTTGGTCTCTGTGACCCGGCTTTGGTCTCTGTGACCCGGCTTTGGTCTCTGTGACCCGGCTTTGGTCTCTGTGACCCGGCTTTGGTCTCTGTGACCCGGCTTTGGTCTCTGTGACCCGGCTTTGGTCTCTGTGACCCGGCTTTGGTCTCTGTGACCCGGCTTTGGTCTCTGTGACCCGGCTTTGGTCTCTGTGACCCGGCTTTGGTCTCTGTGACCCGGCTTTGGTCTCTGTGACCCGGCTTTGGTCTCTGTGACCCGGCTTTGGTCTCTGTGACCCGGCTTTGGTCTCTGTGACCCGGCTTTGGTCTCTGTGACCCGGCTTTGGTCTCTGTGACCCGGCTTTGGTCTCTGTGACCCGGCTTTGGTCTCTGTGACCCGGCTTTGGTCTCTGTGACCCGGCTTTGGTCTCTGTGACCCGGCTTTGGTCTCTGTGACCCGGCTTTGGTCTCTGTGACCCGGCTTTGGTCTCTGTGACCCGGCTTTGGTCTCTGTGACCCGGCTTTGGTCTCTGTGACCCGGCTTTGGTCTCTGTGACCCGGCTTTGGTCTCTGTGACCCGGCTTTGGTCTCTGTGACCCGGCTTTGGTCTCTGTGACCCGGCTTTGGTCTCTGTGACCCGGCTTTGGTCTCTGTGACCCGGCTTTGGTCTCTGTGACCCGGCTTTGGTCTCTGTGACCCGGCTTTGGTCTCTGTGACCCGGCTTTGGTCTCTGTGACCCGGCTTTGGTCTCTGTGACCCGGCTTTGGTCTCTGTGACCCGGCTTTGGTCTCTGTGACCCGGCTTTGGTCTCTGTGACCCGGCTTTGGTCTCTGTGACCCGGCTTTGGTCTCTGTGACCCGGCTTTGGTCTCTGTGACCCGGCTTTGGTCTCTGTGACCCGGCTTTGGTCTCTGTGACCCGGCTTTGGTCTCTGTGACCCGGCTTTGGTCTCTGTGACCCGGCTTTGGTCTCTGTGACCCGGCTTTGGTCTCTGTGACCCGGCTTTGGTCTCTGTGACCCGGCTTTGGTCTCTGTGACCCGGCTTTGGTCTCTGTGACCCGGCTTTGGTCTCTGTGACCCGGCTTTGGTCTCTGTGACCCGGCTTTGGTCTCTGTGACCCGGCTTTGGTCTCTGTGACCCGGCTTTGGTCTCTGTGACCCGGCTTTGGTCTCTGTGACCCGGCTTTGGTCTCTGTGACCCGGCTTTGGTCTCTGTGACCCGGCTTTGGTCTCTGTGACCCGGCTTTGGTCTCTGTGACCCGGCTTTGGTCTCTGTGACCCGGCTTTGGTCTCTGTGACCCGGCTTTGGTCTCTGTGACCCGGCTTTGGTCTCTGTGACCCGGCTTTGGTCTCTGTGACCCGGCTTTGGTCTCTGTGACCCGGCTTTGGTCTCTGTGACCCGGCTTTGGTCTCTGTGACCCGGCTTTGGTCTCTGTGACCCGGCTTTGGTCTCTGTGACCCGGCTTTGGTCTCTGTGACCCGGCTTTGGTCTCTGTGACCCGGCTTTGGTCTCTGTGACCCGGCTTTGGTCTCTGTGACCCGGCTTTGGTCTCTGTGACCCGGCTTTGGTCTCTGTGACCCGGCTTTGGTCTCTGTGACCCGGCTTTGGTCTCTGTGACCCGGCTTTGGTCTCTGTGACCCGGCTTTGGTCTCTGTGACCCGGCTTTGGTCTCTGTGACCCGGCTTTGGTCTCTGTGACCCGGCTTTGGTCTCTGTGACCCGGCTTTGGTCTCTGTGACCCGGCTTTGGTCTCTGTGACCCGGCTTTGGTATCTGTAGCCCGGCTTTGGTTTTTGTGACCCGGATTTGGTTTATGTGACCCGGCTTTGGTGTGTGTGGACCGGCTTTGGTTTATGTGACCCGGCTTTGGTTTATGTGACCTTGCTTTGGTTTCTGTGACTCGGCTTCTATTTATGTGACCCGGCTTTGGTTCATGAGACCGTTTTTGGTTACTATGACCCGGCTTTGGTTTCTGTGACCCGGCTGTGATTTCTATGACCCGGCTTTGGTTTTTATGACCCAGATCTGGTTTTTGTGACCCGGCTTTGGTTTATGTGATCCGGCTTTGGTTTCTGTGACCCGGGTTTTGTGTCTGTGACCCGGCTTTGGTATGTGTGGCCCGGCTTTGGTTTTTGTGACCCGGCTTTGGTTTATGTGACCCGGCTTTGGTGTGTGTGGACCGGCTTTGGTTCATGAGACCCAGCCAGGTCAAAGAAACCAAAGCGGAGTCACAGAAACCAAAGCCAGGTCATAGAAACCAGAGCCGGGTCACAGAAACCAGAGCCGGGTCACAGAAACCAAAGCCAGTTCACAGAAACCAAAGCCAGGTCAGAGATACCAATGACGGGTCACTAAAACCAAAGCCGGGTCACACAAACAAAAGCCGGGCCACAGAAACCAAAGCCAGGTCACAGAAACCAAAGCCGGGTCACAGAAACCAAAGCCGGGTCACAGCAACCAAAGTCAGGTTACAAAAACCAATGCCGGGTCACAGAAACGAAAGCTGGGTCAGAGAAACCAATGCCGCGTCACAGAAACCAAAGCCGGGTCACAGGAACCAAAGCCGGGTCAGAGAAAACAAAGCCGGGTCACAGAAACCAAACGTGGATCACAAAAATCAAAGCCAGGTCACAAAAACCAAAGCTGGGTCACACAAACCGAAGCCAGGCCACAGAAACAAAAGCCGGGTCACAAAACCCAAAGCCGATTCACAGAAACCAAAGTTGGGTCACAGAAACCAAAGCCGGGTCACATAAACCAAAGCCGGGTCACACAAACCAAAGCCGGGTCACAGAAACCAAAACCGGGTCACAAAAACCATAGCCGGGTCACAGAAAGCCGGGTCATAGAAGCCAAAGCCGGGTCACAGAAACCAAAGCCGGGTCACACAAACCAAAGCCGGGTCACAGAAACCAAAACCGGGTCACAGAAACGAAAGCCGGGTCACAGAAACCAAAGCCGGGTCACAGTAACCAAAAACGGTCTCATGAACCAAAGCCTGGTCACATAAATCAAAGCCGAGTCACAGAAACCAGCGCCGAGTCACAGCAAGCAAAGCCGGGTCACAGAAACCAAAGCCGGGTCAGAGAAACCAAAGCCGGGTCACAGAAACCAAAGCGGGCTCACAGAAACAAAAGCCAGGTCTAAGAAACCAAATCCGAGTCACATAAACCAAAGCCGGGTCACAGAAACGAGAGCCGGGTCACAGAAACCAAAGCCGGGTCACAGTAACCAAAAACGGTCTCATGAACCAAAGCCTGGTCACATAAATCAAAGCCGAGTCACAGAAACCAGCGCCGAGTCACAGCAAGCAAAGCCGGGTCACAGAAACCAAAGCCGGGTCAGAGAAACCAAAGCCGGGTCACAGAAACCAAAGCGGGCTCACAGAAACAAAAGCCAGGTCTAAGAAACCAAATCCGAGTCACATAAACCAAAGCCGGGTCACAGAAACGAAAGCCGGGTCACAGAAACCAAAGCCGGGTCACAAAAACCAAAGCCGGGTCACAGAATCCAACGCCGGGTCACAGAAACCAAAGCCGGGTCACACAAACCAAAACCGGGTCACAGAAACCAAAGCCGGGTCACAAAAACCAAAGCCGGGTCACAGAAACCAAAGCTGGGTCACAACAACCAAAGTCAGGTTACAGAAACCAATGTTGGGTCACAGAAATGAAAGATGGGTCACAGAAACCAATGCCGGGTCCTACAAACCAAAGCCGGGTCACACAAACCAAAGCCGGGTCACACAAACGTAGGCCGAGCCTACTTGCACCGTGCTTGCGCCATACTTGCACCCTATTTGCACCCTAGTTGCGTCCTAGTTGCGCCCTAGTTGCGCCCTAGTCGTGCCCTAGTTGCGCCCTAGATGCGCCCCTAGTTGCACCCTAGTTGCGCTCTAGTTGCGTCCTAGTTGCACCCTAGTTGCGCCCTAGTTGCACCCTAGTTGCGCCCTAGTCGCGCCCTAGTTGCGCCCTAGTTGTGCCCTAGTTTCGTCCTAGTTGCACCCTATTTGCGCCTCTATTGCACCCTACTTGCGCCTCAGTTGGGCACTAGCTACGCCCTAGTTGTGCCCTAGTTGTGCCCTAGTTGCATCCTACTTGCGCCCTGCTTGCGTGCTAGTTGCGCCTTAGTTGCGCCTTAGTTGCACCCAACTTACACACTAGTTGCACCCTAGTTGCACCCTAGTTGCGCCCTAGTTGTGCCCTAGTTGTACCCTAGTTGCGCCCTGGTTGCGCCTTGGTTGCGCCCTAGTTGCACCCTAGTTGCGCCCTTGTTGCGCCCTGGTTGCGCCCCGGTTGCCCCCTAGTTGCGCTCTAGTTGTGCCCAAGTCGCACCCTAGTTGCGCTCAAGTCGCGCCCTAGTTGTGCCCTAGTTGTGCCCTAGTTGTACCCTAGTTGCGCCTCGGTTGTGCCCTAGTTGCGCCCTAGTTGTGCCCTAGTTGCGTCCTAGTTGCGCACTAGTTACGCCCTCGTTGTGCCCTAGTTGCACCCTAGTTGCGCCCTACTTGCACCCTAGTTGCACCCTTCTTGCGCACTACTGGCGCCTACTTGCGCCCTAGTTGGGCCTCAGTTGGGTACTAACTACGCCCTAGTTATCGCCTAGTTGCGCCCTAGTTGCGTCCTACTTGATCCTACTTGCGCCCTAGTTGCGCCTTAGTTGTACCCTAGTTGCACCCAACTTATACACTAGTTGCACCCTAGTTGCACCTTAAATGCGCCCTAGTTGCGCCATAATTGTACCCTAGTTGCGCCATAGTTGCACCCTCGTTGCGCCCTCATTGCACCCTCGTTGTGTCCTTGTTGCGCCCTCATGGCGCCTTAGTTGCGCCCTAGTTGTGTCCAAGTTGCGCCCAAGTTGCGCCCTACTTGCGCCCTAGTTGCGTCCTAGTTGCGCCCTAGTTGCGCCCTAGTTGCACCCTAGTTGCACCCTAGTTGCGCCCTAGTTGCGCCTAAGTTGTTCCCTAGTTGCGTCCTACTTGCACCATACTTGCGCCCTACTTGCGCCCTAGTTCTACCCTAGTTGCGCCGTAGTCGCGTCCTAGTTGCGCACTAGTTACACCCTAGTTGCACCCTTCTTGTGCCCTTATTGCACCCTACTAACGCCCTACTGGCGCCCTTCTTACGCCCTAGTTACGCCTTAGTTGGGCACTAGCTACGCCCTAGTTGTGCCTGAGTTGCACCCTAGTTGCGTCTTACTTGCGCCCGAATTGCGCCCTAGTTGTACCCTAATTGCACCCTAGTGGCGCCCTAGTTACGCCCTAGTTGCGCCCTAGTTGCGCCCTAGTTGCACCCTAGTTGCGCCCTAGTTGCACCCTAGTTGCGCCCTCGTTGCACCCTGGTTGCGCAGTAGTTGCGCCCTAGTTGCGCCCTAGTTGCGCCCTAGTTGCGCCCTAGTTGCGTCCTAGTTGAGACCTAGTTGCGTCCTAGTTATGCCCTAGTTGTGCCTTAGTTGCGCCCTAGTTGCACCCTAGTTGCACCCTAGTTGTGTCCTAGTTGTGCCCTAGTTGCGCCCTAGTTGCGCCCTAGTTGCGTCCTAGTTGCGCTCTAGTTGCGCCTTAGTTGCACCCTAGTTGCGCCCTAGTTGCGCCCTAGTTGCGCCCTAGTTCTGCCCTAGTTGCACCCTAGATGCACCCTAGTTGCGCTCTAGTTGCGCACTAGTTGCACCCTACTTGCGCCCTACTTGCACCCTACTTGTGCCCTAGTTGCGCCTTAGTTGGGCACTAGCTACGCACTAATTGTACCCTAGTTGCACCCTAGTTGCGTGCTACTTGTGCCCTACTTGCGCCCTGGTTGCGCCTTACTTGCGCCCTGGTTGTGCCCTAGTTGTGCCTTAGTTGCGCCCTAGTTGCGCCCTAATTGCGCCCTAGTTGCGCCCTAGTTGTGCCCTACTTGCGCAATAATTGCACCCTAGTTGCGCCCTAGTTGCGCCGTAGTTGCGCCCTAGTTTCTCCCTTGTTGCACCCTAGTCATGCCCTGGTTGCGCCCTGGTTGCGCCCTAGTTGAGCCCTAGCTGCGCCCTAGTTGCACCCTATTTGCGCCCTTCTTACACCCTACCTACGCCCTACTGGCACCCTACTTGCGACCTAGTTGTGCGTTAGTTGGGCACCAGCTACGCCCTGGGTGTGCCCTAGTTGCACGCTAGCTGCGTCCTACTTGTGCCCTAGTTGCACGCTAGTTGCGCCTTAGTAGCACCTTAGTTGCGCCCAACTTGCGCACTAGTTGCACCGTAGTTGCGCCTTGGTTGCGCCCTAGTTGTGCCCTACTTGTGTTCTAGTTGTGCCCTAGCTGCACCCTACTTGCACCCTAGTTGCGCCTTAGTTGCGCCCTAGTTGCGCTCTAGCTGCGCCCTACTTGCACCCTAGTTGCGCCTTCGATGCACCCTAGTTGCGCCCTAGTTGCGCCCTAGCTGCGCCCTAGTTGCGCCCTACTTGCGCCCTAGGTGCGTCCTAGTTGTGCCCTAGTTGTACCCTAGTTGTGCCCTTATTGCGCCATTATTGCACCAAACTTACACCCTACTGGCACCCTACTTGCGCCCTAGTTGTGCCTCAGTTATGGACTAGCTACGCCCTAGTTGTCCCCTAGTTGCGCCCTAGTTGCTTCTTACTTGCGCCCTCCTTGCGCCCTGGTTGCACCCTAGTTGTGCCATACTTGCACCCTAGTTGCGCCGTAGTTGCGCCCTGAGTGCGCGCCCTAGTTGTGCACAAGTTGCACCCTACTTGCGCCCTACTTACACCCTACTAGCGCCCTAGTTGCGCCTCTGTTGGGCACTAGCTACACCCTAGTTGTATCCTAGTTGCGCCCTAGTTGTCTCCTACTTGTGCCCTATTTACACCCTAGTTGCGCCTTTCTTTGGCCCTAGTTGCGTCATTGTTGCTCCCTAGGTGCGCCCTAGTTGCGCCCTAGTTATGCCCTAGTTGTGCCCTAGTTGCGCCCTAGTTGCGCCCAAGTTACGCCATCGTTGCCCTCTACTTGCCCCCAGTTTCGCCCTTAGTGCGCCCTAGTTGCGCCCTAGTTGCGCCTTAGTTGCACCCTAGTTGCGCCCTAGTCGCACCCAAGTCGCGCCCTAGTCGCGCCCTAGTCGCGCTCTAGTCGCGCCATAGTCGCGCCCTAGTTGCGCCCTAGTTGCGCCCTAGTTGCACCCTAGTTGCGCCCTGGTTGCGCCCTAGTTGCGCCCTTGTTGCACCCTTGTTGCGTCCTCGGTGGGCCCTCGTTGGGCCCTCGTTGGGCTCAAGCTGCGCCCTAGTTGCGCCCTTGTTACATCCTAGTTGTGTCCCACTTGTGCCGTAGTTACGTCCTACTTGCGCCCTACTTGCGCCCTACTTGCGCTCTAGTTGCAACCTTGTTGCGCCCTAGTTGCGCCATAGTTGCGCCCTAGGTACGCCCTAGTTGCGCCCTAGTTGCGCCCTAGTTGCGCCCTACTTGCGCCCTCGTTGCATCCTAGTTGCGCCCTATTTGCGTCCTAGTTGCACCCTAGTTGCACCCTAGTCGCGCCCTAGTCGTGCCCTAGTCACAACCTAGTTGCGCCATAATTGCACCATAGTTGCGCTCTAGTTGCACCCCATTTGCGCCCTTATTACACCCTACGTACGCCCTACTGGCACCATTCTTGCGCCCTCGTTGTGCCTTAGTTGAGCACTAGCTACGCCCTAGTTGTGCCCTAATTGCGCCCTAGTTGCGTCCTACTTGTGCCCTACTTGGACGCTAGTTGCGTCTTAGTTGCGCCTTAGTTGCGCCCAAGTTGCACACGAGCTGGACCCTAATTGCGCCCTAGTTGCGCCCTGGTTACGCCCTGGTTGCGCCCTAGTTGCACCCTAGTTGCGCCTTACTTGCGACCTAGTTGCATGCTAGTTGTGCCCTAGTTGTGCCCTAGTTGCACCCTAGTTGCACCCTAGATGCGCCTGTGTTGATCTATGCCCATCGCCAATCGATGCCCATCGATGCCCATCGGTCTATCGATGGACCCGGCTGCAGGGCTAGCGATGGACATCGACAGGGAACACCTTCCAAACACCCCAGAATCGCTGGAAACCCATGTATTCTGCCAACTTCCACGAGGACTTATGTGATCTTGTTGCAATCCATTTTCCATAACCCACCATCTTGACATTTTGCAATTGACGCAGAGACAAGAATAGCTGGCATTTTGAAGGTCTCACCCGGGTTTTGGGGGTACCAGGGAAATTTTACAATGTCTACATTTCTGGAATGGAAATCCGCTGGGAGGTCCGGCTCCATCCCGATGGCTTGCAACAGAGGGGACATGGCATATTCAGTGAGCGAGCGACTGGGCAACCGGACTGGCCGGCCACCCTATCAGCAGTGGTCGGTGTGGGGCAGCCAGCTCGGCCCTATCTGCCAGCACACCGTCCACTAAAGCTAGATGTGCCAGCTCATGTGGCATGTTGGTTGATGCGGATGCAATTTCAGCGTCGCACGTTGAGTGGGGGCGATTCTTTCCCACTCGGATAAGTGTGGGGTGCCGAACCCGCTCCCCACGTTTTCTTTTTCTGGTGTACCAGGTGCCAGGTCGGCGTGTGGGGGTCCGCTCGGTCACTGCATGAGTGTAGCGTGTGCACACNCATATTGAGTGAGCGAGCGACTGGGCAACCGGACTGGCCGGCCACCCTATCAGCATTGGTCGGTGTGGGGCAGCCAGCTCGGCCCTATCTGCCAGCACACCGTCCACTAAAGCTAGATGTGCCAGCTCATGTGGCATGTTGGTTGATGCGGATGCAATTTCAGCGTCACACGTTGCGTGGGGGCGATTCTTTCCCACTCGGATAAGTGTGGGGTGCCGAACCCGCTCCCCACGTTTTCTTTTTCTGGTGTACCAGGTGCCAGGTCGGCGTGTGGGGGTCCGCTCGGTCACTGCATGAGTGTAGCGTGTGCACACAGAACCCATCGACATCCATGCCCATCGATGTGGTTCGATGTGCCGATGTCGATGGAGGGCCCCTCCATCGAACATAAAGGACAACTATGAGATGCGCCCTAGTTACACCCTAGTTGCCTCCTAGTTGCACCCTAGTTGCGCCCTAGTTGCGCCCTTGTTGCACCCTCGTTGCGCCCTAGTTACACGCTTGTTGCGCCCTTGTTGTGCCCTAATTGCACCCTAGGTGCGTCCTAGTTGCGCCCTAGTTGCGCCCTAGTTGCGTCATAGTTGCGCCCTAGTTGTGCCCTTCTTGCGCTCTAGTTGCGCCCTAGTTGCGCACTAGTTGCGCCCCAGTTGCGCCCTAGTTGCGCCTTAGTTGTGCCCTAGTTGCATCCTACTTGCGCCATACTTGCGCCTTAGTTGCGCCCTAGTTGCACCCCAGCTGCGCCCTAGTTGCGCCCTAGTTGTGTCCTAGTTTCGCCCTAGCTGCACAATACTTGTGCCCTACTTGCGCCCTAGTTGCGCCCTAGTTGCGTCCTAGTCACGCCCTAGTTGCGCCCTAGTTGCACCCTAGTTGTGCCCAAGTTGCGCCCTAGTTGTGCCCTAGTTGCGCACTAGTTGCACCCTACTTGCGCCCTAGTTGCGCCCTACTTGCGCCCTATTTGCGCCTCAGTTTGGCACTAGCTACGCCCTATTTGTACCCTAGTTGTGTCCTAGTTGCGTCCTACTTGTGCCCTACTTGCGCCCTAGTTGCACCCTAGTAGCGCCATACTTGCACCCTTGTTGCGCCCTAGTTGCGCCCTGAGTGCGCGCCCTAGTTGCACACAAGTTGCACCCTACTTGCACCCTACTTGTACCCTACTTGCGCCCTAGTTGCGCCTCAGTTGGACACTAGCTACGCCCTAGTTGTACCCTGGTTGCGCCCTAGTTGCGTCCTACTTGTGCCCTATCTGCACCCTAGTTGCACCTTAGTTTCGCCCTAGTTGCGCCCTAGTTGTGCCCTAGGTGCGCCAGAGTTGCGCCCTTGTTGCGCCCTAGTTGTGCCCTAGTTGCGTCCTAGTTGCGCCCAAGTTGTGCCCTAGTTGCGCCCTAGTTGTCGCAGTTGCGCTCTAGTTGCGCCCTAGTTGCACCCTAGTTGCGCCTTAGTTGCGCCCTAGTTGCGTCCTAGTTGCGCCCAAGTCGCGCCCTAGTCGCGCCCTATTCGTGCTCTAGTCGCGCCATAGTCGTGCCCCAGTTGCGCCATAGTTACGCCCTAGTTGCACCCTAGTTGCACCCTTGTTGCGCCCTTGTTGCATCCTCGTTGCACCCTCGTTGCGCCCTCGTTGCACTCAAGTTGCGCCCTAGTTGCGCCCCTGTTATGCCCTAGTTGTGCCCCACATGTGCCGTAGTTGCGCCCTACTTGTGCCCTACTTGAGCCCTACTTGCCCTCTAGTTGCACCCTTGTTGCGTCCTAGTTGCACCCTAGTTGCGCCCTAGTTGCACCCTAGTTGCGCCCTAGTTGCGCCCTAGTTGCACCCTAGTTGTGCCCTTGTTGTACCCTCGTTTCGCCCTAGTTGCGCCCTAGTTGCGCCCTAGTTGCGCCCTAGTTGTGCCCTAGTTGCGCCCTAGGCGCGCCCTAGTCACGACCTAGTTGCGTCCTAATTGTGCCCTAGTTGCGCTCTACCGTCCATCCACTTGCGTCCATCCTCTACCGTCAAGCGTCCACCATTTAGCGGTTGACATACGAAGATAAAAAAGGGAGTGGATGACAGACCAGGTTTGCCGGTGAACCGTTTGCAGTTCGCAGAGCCTCAGAAACAGCAAACAAATTTGCTAAGTATTGGTGGGGGGGGGGGGGGGTGCATCGGCCGACCTCGACACCAGGCCGAGGTGGACACGCCGACCCTCAACCCAGCACGCAGGGTCAAGAGTCGAGAGCAACATAGACTTGCGCCCTAAATGCGCTCTACTTGCGTCCTACTTGCGCCCTACTTGCGTCCTACTTGCGCTCTACTTGCACCCTAATTGCTCCCTAGTTGCACCATATTTGCGCCCTACTTACGCCATAATTGCGTCCTACTTGCGCCCTATTTACGCCCTACTTGCGCCCTAGTTGCGCCCTAGTTGTGCCTCAATTGGGCACTAGCTACGTCCTAGTTGCGCCCTATTTACACCCTGGTTGTCCCCTACTTCCGTCCTATTTGCGCCCTACTTCGCCCTACTTGCACCCTAGTTGCACCGGACTTGCACCCTAGTTACGTCAGAGTTGCGCCTCAATTGGGCAGTAGCTATGCTCTAGTTGCACCCTAGGTGCGTCCTTGTTGTGCCCTAGTTGCGCCCTAGTTGCGCTCTACTTGCGCCCTAGTTACACTGTAGTTGCCCCTTAGTTGTGCCCTGCTTGCACCCTAGTTGCATCATAGTTGTGCCCTAGTTGCATCATACGTGCGCCCTGGTTGCATCCTAGTTGCGCCCTACTTGCGCCCTACTTGTGCCCTACTTGCAACCTACTTGCGCCCTACTTGCGCCCTACTTGCACCCTAGTTGCGCCCTAGTTGTGCCTGGCAGAACTAGGGCACAACCCTGGCACCACTCTGGCACAACTCTAGCACAACTCTGGCACAAGTCTGGCACGACTCTGGTACAACTCTGGCACAACTCTGGCACAACTATGGCACAACTCTGGCACGACTATGGCATAGCTCCGACACAACTCTGGCACAACTCTGGCACACCTCTGGCACAACACTGGCACAATTCTGGCACAACTCTTGCACAACTCTGGCACAACTCTGGCACGACTCTGGCAGACCTCTGGCACAACTCTAGCACAACTCTGGCACAACTCTAGCACAACT